>JAYJLV010030950.1:0-29225 GCA_036873485.1 Torymus texanus | reverse complement strand
GAGAGAGAGAGAGAGAGAGAGAGAGAGAGAGAGAGAGAGAGAGAGAGAGTGGAGAGAGAGAGAGATAGGAGTTTGGCAATCATGCGCAACGCAGTTCAAAGGCAAGCGGAATAAAGAGAGAGAGAGAGACAGGGAGAAAGCTCCGATTTTGGATAACTAATTATGCAAGCTAATTCGACGCTGTAATTGCAGGATTGCGAAGCGAGTGCGCTGGCATGACAGGGCGACTTTTTCGAATATCGCAGAACACTACGCGCGTGAGCTCGACGGTCTTTTGTCATGTTCCGCGTTTACGCTCGTTATATATATATAATACCAAGCTGGTGGGGATAGAACCGCTTGTTTTCATCTGGAACGATGCCAGGTTTATTCGCAAAGATTTATTCATTTTTTTTGGGAACAAATCGTACCGCGCGAGAATGGTTTATTCGAAAAAGTGACTTTCGTTGTTTGGGAACAAAAGCTGGATGCCAGTGAGGTGCTTATATATACGAGAAAAAAATAATTAGTCACGACTGACGATTTACGAATTTTCGTATATATAAGCTGTGCTCTCGAATTTGAAATTGTAAAGTGAATTTTTTAAGGTTTTGATGTGAAGATTTGAATGAATTACTGTTGACTTTAGTGGACGCTCGTATAAAGTGTCGTTCAATGGCAAAGCTGCAGTAAATATTGTTATCAAACGCGAACGTTATGATGCTAGGCAGATTATACATAACACTAAGGGTCGTAAAGTATTTTATTGCAGTATAACTGCACAACGTCCCGGAAGAATTGCGCAACGTTTTAGCTTTTAATCGCTCTCAGAGAAGATCTTATTATACAAATGTCAGTGATAATCTAATTTTCCATTGTTCGACTTTACGGTCCCACGTTAAATATCGCCGATTTACCTTAAACGCATTCGAGATCTGCGTTATTAATTAGCGATATAGCTTACGTTTCAAACTATTCTCATTTAATCAGTAACTTTTATGTATAAAATTCGTTTTTTATTTTATTTTTCTTTATAAGAGACTAAAAATAATTCCACGATCTTTACGTGAAACGGTACAATTTATTATTCAAACTACATTTATCATATCAAACATAACGTAATAAGATTGCATTGTATTCAGAAAGCTTGAAATGTCTCACATGCGTAATCTTCACCTTCATTCAAACTACTGCAATTACCTGCCGTTAAATTGATTAGTTCTGCACAAGGAGATAATTTCCAATCAATTGACTCTCAGCACGACTAAAAGGCAAAAGTTCAGTTCAACTAATCACTAAACAATACCGCAGACAAACAAATAAATATTTATCCATTAACACCAAGCAATTAATAATTATACTTATTCTATAACATATATACCTCGACAAAACAATCAACATAATGCAATTCTCAACTGCTCAGTAAACGCAATTCTCATGCATATTCAAAACCCGCGCGCACGCGAATGCTTGATAGTACACACCATCGTTAAAGGGCCCATGCCTGATTGTCTAATAAGATGCATCATTTTACACAACTTAAAAAGTCACCGCTTGCCACAGTTATACTTGGCGCAAATAAGCGTTAAGAAGGGAACCGCGCGACGTTGCAGTTACATACCAATGTTATATACGAATTGCTATGTCGGCGTGCTCATGCGCATGTAAATGAGTAGGGGAGAGGCGAAATTGTAACGTTGTTGTTTTCAGTTGCGCAATGAAACAAGTTCTTTTCCGAAACTATACGCGGAAAGCTGCGGATGATGAATTTTACGGTCTGGCTTGACGTCCTACCTAATGTTCGTGAAAATTAGAAACGTATAGAGTGTAACGTGAAGTAAGAAGTTTAGTTTGTTACACTTTTTATCATTCGTACATACACAGGGTAATTTGAATTTAGTATGAGAAGTGTTACTGTATTTCGTATTATTTGAAAAATATAATACTATTGTGGGATTATTGGCGATTATTCGTACTCTATGCGAACTACTTCGAAAGGCAATTAATATTCTGCGAAGGTACAGAGTTTCTAATATTCTATTCTATTGAATACTGGAAACAAGCATCCACGGAATATTCCGGATTTAATTCAAATGCGCAAATTACCAGAATTATTCGCTTATCCGAACAATTCAGCAGTATCAAGTATTTTGCGAAATGCATGCGAATTCACGCATATATATGCGAAATATTCTAAAAGAACGTCTGACAAGTTTTAACTCGATTTTCGCGTAAATTTTGTATTTGTAAGAATGAGGTAGATTTTAGTTTCAAATTACTCACTCACAGGTGTTACATCATAAATCATTGGTTTAAGTAATGAATAATGATATAGTGAAAAAACTAGATGACGTCAGGATGGTCAGATTGTTATAGCTTCCTTGCTCACACAGATCCAGATGATCTTTAATCATAATAGAGCTGATATCAAAACTTTTAATAACCTTTGCTCTTCCGCGCCTGTCAGACTATCCAATGATTAATCATACCTGTAAAGGTCGAGCAGTTACTTATATATCTATATACGTATACGCGAACACGTAACATTTGAGATAGAAAGTTTTTTATTGTATACCATCATCATTTTTTCTAATTACTTTACTATTTGTATCACCAATAACAATTAAAAAAAGTTTGCAGTTAACGCAATTTTTGTTTTTTCAAAAAATCTGCTCTATATTCATATCAATATCCTGTGACACACTATATACTATTTTTCAACAGCTAACGATCAATCTCACCGTTTCGTTCGTTCGTTACAGTTCCATAACATAACTTGCATTAATTTCGTCAACCTTCCAATCAACGTCACTCTCCACACCATGTTTTCCCTCCTATTACTACGCTTTTTTTTTAACAATCCCATCGTCACGCCATAAATACACTCCCTATATAATCACTATATGGTCCACCACAAAATTACTCCCTGACGACCCATAACCGTATACACACCGCATTCCCATAAATCCCGCATATCCAACCTAAAAAAAAAAAGACCCCAACTCCCACTATACCCAGCCCCCATCGCTCAAGCACTCGTGATTTGCATGAATTACAGCCTGGTGATAATCATCGCTCGCTGCTGTCTCCCTCTACTTCTGTACGCTTCCGCCCGTATATCGATTGTGCTCGCGGCGGTGTCGGTATATACAGCGGCACGTCGAATCACTGGTATATAGCGATGGTAGCGGCAGGTGCGCAGGTGCGCGCGACAAAGGATATATACGAACGCTGTACGCGTGGAGACGCCGGAAGGAGGTGAACGCGCCGCTGGCTTGACATCCGACCTGTAGAGGAAGGGAGGAGGGGAGCAAAGTGCATCGCACGCGGGGGCCCTATACGCTTTGATGTATATATGTATATAGATATATATGTATGTGGATGGATGACTGTGGTTGAGCGATTGCAGGGTGGTAGGAAAAAAAATGGTTTTAAGCGTTTGGCGCGGCGGAAGGAAGGAAAGTAGGAGAAAAGGATTGGGCAACGTTAATTAATGGGTGACGAGTGTTTGCGTGGATGTATTTTATTTTTGCGTAGGGGGAAGAATGAGGATTCATGGATTCGTTGATTTGTATTGGTAATTTTGTTAGGGGATAGTAAGTAAGTAAAAATGTTAACGTACGCGCAGTGTCTATTTGACTTTAAAATTAATAAATGTAAAATTATTGATTATCATTAATAATGAAATTATCGCAACGATAAAATGTTACTTGTTGCAATAAAGCCAATATATTTTCCACCTTCAATCGTAGATAATAAAATAAATTTTACAGTAACTGTTTTTCCTTTATCTAGTCACTTTTTATCAGGAGCAGGAATTGCCTTGAAATTTTTTTTCTCAAATTTCGATTAACAGTATCTTTTTTGCAGTCATTGCGCGATTTCATTTCGAATAGATAACAAATGTATATCGGAGCCAGTTAATCAATTACTAAAGATAATAAAATAATGTGTTAAGTACTCATAATATAAAAGTATAATCGCGATGTAATTTATTCGAGAATACTCGTTACAGATTCGATAAAGAATTCCTGAAAACTATGGATCTGAAGTTTGCAACGTTGGAGTGCAACGAAATAAAAAAATTTATTATACTTCAAAGATACACTTATCAATTAACATTAATTTTGAGTTTAGATTTAGTGCTTTATTGTATAAAATAACTTTAGAATAAAAGCTTAGATAAAGTTTCCATTGTTTAATAATTTTAATTGATTTTAAAAATTATTTCGTTGCACTCCAACGATGTAAACTTCAGACTCATTGAAAACTACCTCTATTAAATCTCATACTGAATGATACGGAAACCGTCATTAAGGTATCATGGAAATATAATTTCCATATGTACGATTATAATCCAATGCCATTTGCGTTCAGGAAAGTGAATCGGTACCGATAGTTATAGAATGAAATTAAACTTTTAAAGTAAATTATTATCGTTTACAACTATTTCATTACGTGGTTACGTAACATTTTTTTTTCTCATTAAGATGTATTTCCATTTGAAGATAAAACATCGTAGTTTATTTATAAAATAATAATAATCTACCAATTTTATATAAAATTTTATATAATACTGTTTAATTAGTGTAGTTTAGTCATAACGGCCTTCTATATCGATGCCGATAAAGCTTATTTTATTTTACGGCGAATATTAAATACTTTTACTTATAATTTTGCACGCTCTTTTAATTAGCAAACATTGACGTATAAGTATATAAAAAATCTTATGAATTAAGCATCAATTAAAATGAAATATTACGTTGATTTCGTCGGGATCATGAAAAAATTACAATTTTTACGAATGTATTCAAACGAGTTTACGAGTCTCTTCACAATTTCGACTGGACATTAACTTTTATTTAAAAAGTTTTCAATGTTTTTCGAACATTTTTCCTAACATATCATCTACAGTGACCATTTCTCATTTAAGTGTCTTCTTTCATATCGTATCCAATAACTTTCTAGCATGTCCGAGAAGAACAACAACTTATGCGCGTAACGTACAACACGGTCAAGTAATTCTTCTAACTGTCAACTCGCTCACTGATTAAATTGGATAAGTGGAGGTAAAATAAACAGTCAGTTTGCAAAGTATACAGAAGATTGTTTGAATTCATAAATCAAGAGTAACTTTCGGCATAAAATTTGAATCGCGTCTGACTAATTATAAACACATTGCATTACAATCAATTGCTCTGTTCATTTGGAAAACATTTAAACCCGGAATTACTTACCAAGTAAAATTATGTGATACCTTAAGTATAGTCAAATATATAACAGTGTGTTTTTGCAATATTATTTTTTTTTTGTTCGGTACAAAAATAATTATTGTTACAGGCGAGTTAAGTCTTCCTAATACTTTTAATATAACATTAACTACCGAATTATTTTCAAGCTTCCCTTTAATTACTATTCAAATTTGGAATACCTCAACGTTCCGAAACAAAGTTTGTAGTAGGGCAAAATTTCAGCTTACTTCATAATCCAATTGCGAGCCTTATTTCGATCTAATTATTCAATTTTATAAAACTTCAATAATTTCATATATAAAATCATCCTCTTTTACAATAAAAATATCTCCCTAATTTACCAATCCTCGCATCACTCCCTGACAACTAACAATAACATTCTACTGATTCTTACATATTCCATTCATCCGTATACCACAAACACCACCACCACCATTTCATACTCACATCCACTGTATCTATGATTCTCCTCACCACACCAGCTTATCGTCAATAATAATCTTCTTTCACTTATAATACCACCAACCTCCAGAACCCTCCAACTCCAAACTGCCACTATATTTTCCAACGAACTACACCGGCACTGTTTTCATTCACTTTCGCTCTGCTACTACTCCTGCAACTGCTGCTACTACGTAGTATATACACAACTGTCCCGCGCGCGATCGCCGCACGTAATAACAGCGGCGGGGCCTCACGACCGTCTGTCTCTCTACTCCTTTGCTTAGGCGGTTGTCTCGCGCGCGCGCCGTGTCCATCGAGTAGGAAGAGGGTATACAGGTAGAGGAGGGGGGACCAACTGACTACTACTACTACACAACAGGTCACGAGTGAGCGAGCGAAGTTGCCGGCGCCTTGGCAGTGGCGTCATTTACTTACTGAGCTGTGATTGCGAAATTTTGGTGTATGATGGTGTGTACGCGTTGCGCTTGACCACCGCGGTGTATGAGAGTTGAGGTGTCCTGTG
Organism: Torymus texanus; assembly: GCA_036873485.1. Lineage (NCBI taxonomy): Eukaryota > Metazoa > Arthropoda > Insecta > Hymenoptera > Torymidae > Torymus > Torymus texanus. The sequence continues at coordinate 23,027 of JAYJLV010030950.1, read as the reverse complement.
GAGGTATGGATGTTGTGTAGGGTATGTATAAGGTGTGTGTACAGATTTTTTTTTCGAAGTTTGAGATGATTTAGCTGATTTGTTTGTTGTTATGGTGAATGAAATGTTATGTTCACAGGTATAATATCTGGCTTGTTTCTTTATAGTTTAAATAATATAATGGTTAATTAATAATTTAGTTTTTGAAAGTGCCCGATTGTTTCATGTTTTGGATTTTAAGCTTAAGCTACGTTCTACAGCGTTGAAGAGAATATCGGTTTACGCTAAGAGGCTTTCGACTCACCATCTAATTAATATGATTTTAATGAAAGGAACACGATTTATTTATGGCTGCACGATGGTTTATACGGTTCATCAATTCGTGCTGATGGTAAAATTTCTATTTCGAACAGCTTGTTTTACTTATAACGTGATCAAAACATAAGATTTAATCGGCACCACGTATATATATAATACCTCTCAACAGTACGATTTGAAATGAAAGGTATATTGTGAAGATGGATCATTGTTATACTCGCATACGTAGGTGCTGACTAGATATTATTTTTGACTGACGTTTCAGGATAGTATTTATTTATCCTTGTATCACAAGTACACCTCGATTTACGTCATAGATATGCCTACCTAAAAGCATCTATCAATATCGGTACCTGAATCTCATTTCCACAAAAATAATAGCAATTATAAAATATTCCATTGTGGTATTGCATAATACTTTAGCAATAAACTTTGTTCATTGTATAATAAAAAAAGAAGTTTCCAAATATTTTGAAATCTTACGAAAAACAAAACCTGAGTTCCAAAATGTTCATTGAACCCTGACATCCGCATTAAATGAGTTCCCCAATACCACAGTGTGATCCGAGAAAGGACTTTTTGTCTCAGATATCTTTCTCTCTCCCTCTCTCTCGAAAACACTTGCTACTTTTTCTCGTATTTTCACTCTTTCACCTCGCGTTTCATAATTTTTAATGCTATCTTATCTTATTCCCTTTCGACATTGTCATTCAAAATATGTATACTTTTTAAGAAACGAAATTCCAATATTTGAGCGCATATATTAAACTATACTGCTTTCTTTATGTTTCAGGTGAGTCACATTATATGACAACATTGCTAAATCTCCTGTAATACGTAAGTTAATTATCTACAATATAAAATTATTATGGAAATTTTTGAAAACTACAAATACGATTTATCTCCTAAAAACTATATTATTAGAAACTATAATGTTATAAAATATTTTACTATACCACCGTTCTTCTCCTTTAACTGCAAAAATTCTCCAATACACTTCTCACCATTGAATCGCTCAAGTCTATACGATTCGATCGATCGCTATAAAAATTTTCGATTACACAGACTCTTGAGAGCCGTATTATTATTACCTCGGTACTGCACAACGCCGCTCCTCTTAAACGCTGTGCGATTCATCGAGAGATGATGGTCGTCAGATTTTCCGCGCGCTCTCGCCCGATTTCACCTTCAAGGACGCGCGTTGAAACGTCACTACTGAGAGTATATATACAGATAGCGAAGAATTACGGATTCAGCGCACGAATGCACCTCGCGAGCACGCCGACAGCGTGGCTTTCGGGTTTGTTAAGAAGGCGCGGCAAAAATCCTTTTTTCCAGGATTTCACGGGTCATTCCCTTGAACTGATAAGTTGAGAGATAATCTTTGTTGAGTGAAAGGTTTCGCGTGAACTTTTTTAATTGTATTAATGTAAGGGGGACGTTTTTATATATGAATAAGGGAAAGTATGATTGTATAGACGGAAATAAAAAAATTATTAGTTATAGATCTGCCCTCGTGGAAATCGAAACTATTTTATAGCTAATAAATGACCATTTTTACTAGTACTAGTTGTAAAATGGGAATTTTTATTGTCCAGTTTCTAGCTCCAGATGAAACGCTTTTTCTCATATTATTTGGCCATTTAATGCATTGAAAAATAGACCGAGTTTTTCGAAAACAAGCACAAGCTTGTTCTTTAGTATTTTAAAGGTATTAAAACTGATCAGTTTCTTTAGTCTGAAAATGGCTAGCAGAAGTCTTGCTGTTATGACAAGGAGTGAGAGAGACAGAATCAGATGGAGAAATAAGAGTTTGGCTGAATTATTTATAGAATGAATAGAGCAAATGATTTATTAGTTAATATTGTTTATTTATATTTTGGTAAGCTATCCAACGACCTTTAATGCTCTTTCATCAAGGATAAAATTAGTAAGTAAATAAAATACGAATATTTTGTTATTACGTCAATCTAAGAAATGGGAGAAAAATCGTTTCATCCAAGCGATTAATTATATAGCCAGTTTTGGTGGTGCCGGTGATATTGGTGCAAAATTAGAAACGTTATGCAATGAATTATTTTATTTTTTTTACTAGCAATGTCAATGCGCGCGCCCTATCGTGAGCCAATAAAATTTTACATGTCCATTTCAAATCGACCAATCACAATCATTAGAGGTGACAATCTCAAGTCCATCTCTCTTTTTTATATAGGATGAGTAAATATCAATATTGTTTATCTAAATCTAGTGACGCACTAAACGTTTCGATGCTAAGAGGTTTACATTGTAAACGATTTTTTCAACTATGATGTTTAATATCCTTGAAGATGAACACAATGATTCAAACTAGAAAAAAAGGAGCATATTAGAATATTAATTAAATTTCAGTTTTTTATCACGTCGAACATAAACGACCACTGAAACGTTTCTCCAGTCTATATATACAAACGATATTATTAGGCGTGCTAAAATATGAAAAAAAAACCTCTAAATCAAGATAACGATATTTTTTTGCTCTAAAGTCATATCCTTACAATTAGTAGACTACGACATTCGGGGCCTTGGACGCCTCGTCGACGACTTTACGTAAAAAATTATCGTCGAGGAAGTAATCAGACAGGTTCTTTTAGCGCTTTTCAGTATATCCAGGCAATTTACGAAAATTAACCTCGTCGTACTAGAACAAATAGCGCACACAATATGCATGAATTACGACTGTATGTGGAACGCGCACAGTCCAGGGAAATCTGATAAATTACGCGTGCGCGCCAGTGAGATTTTCTCTCTCTCTCTCTCTCTCTCTGTGTCCGCTTCTCGTCGGCAAAAGCGCGTATCAAACTAATTGGTTGTGAAATTGATATAGAAAACATTAATTGAATATGCCTTTCGTGTACTTTATGCTCTCTCTCTCTCTCTCTCGCTGTCGGATGTTCTGCGAGAGAACATACGTACACGAAATTATGTTTTAGCTTCGTCTGATACATTCTTTTTTTTCATATACATCGCAGTCGTTACGTAACCGGGCAACCTCTCAAATCATCAGCTTCCGCGTGTATGTATATATATGTGTACAGCTTTGAAAAATGAAACGTCGTTAATATATTTTCGCGCGCACGTTACGTAAACCCAAACCTATACACATGTATGTATAAAGTATTCAACTTTACCAACCTATAAACTACTTGGAATATATACCAACCTTACAATGCTTCTCCGCGTAAAATTACATTAAAAGTAAGAAAACCACAGATCGCGTACTTGTATACTTTGTATTGACGTTTACCATTGAAGCCAGTGCACATATATACAGAAAGTTTCCTATGCTCATGCAAAGTCAATATACTACTCGCACACGCTGATTGTGAAAGCATCCTTCCGACTTGCAAAATACGCGCGTAAACAAAGGACACACACACACGTATGTGTGCACGCGCGCAACGATAGAAAATATTTCCAAAAAACCGCGGTTATTTACGTATTCAAACGTCGTTTCACGCATGTTTTCAAAACGTCCGCGAGCTATCGGCATAGTATATCTCGACACGGTCTTGGACTTTTTCGCAATGAACTCGTATAGAGCCACGCTCGAAATTCCATACGGGCGAGGAGCCAACGTTACTGTAGTATATATATATATATATATTTATACGCACTCGTCCTCCTTCAGGGTTTGAGTAAATACTGAGAGGCCCGAAGGAGTTTTTTCGCTTGCTGTTATTTCAGTTGCACGCGCGCTCCTTGAAATTTGTTTGAAGAGTAAACGACGGTTTGAATAAAAATTTACAAGGATTTGTAAATATTAAGGTCTCTGATGATGAATCGCTTTAAATGGTTCAATATTAATATTTTTACTGTGAGTACAGAACGACGATTGACATAAATCTAAATATAATAAAAACCCATAATTAAACTGTTTATTATATCAAAAAACAATAATTAATCACAACAAAAACCCCGTAACATTACGATTCCTTACGCTCCCATCTTCCTATATCCTAATTAAATCATCCTTTACCATCGATTAACTTTTTTTCCGCCTCTCGATCAAGTCCTCATTCTCTCCCCCTTCCAAATCACCGTCCACAATCAATCCAACTACTGGCATCTCTTCCACCTCATCTTCCCTTTCACTCGCCCAACCTCTCAATCACTACTCTATTGCCACCGACTAAATCCAATTAAACGAACCGCGACAGGAAAAAAAAACACACCAACGACGACGATCGAAGAAAGTCTCTTTGAATCCTGCATCATCATCATTATTATATATCCTTCCAACATTTTTTTTTTTCGTACATACACGACGATTCCTCGCCCCATACTTACATACGCATTATACATACGTACACGCACAAGTGTATGTCAAGGCCGTAATATCCCAAGCAGAACGAGGCTGTGTACCTATACACACGTACACAGCATATAACACGCGTAATTTCGTCGCGGTACTCTTAAGGTTATACCTATACAACTACTCTGCGGTCAAGACACCGTGGCTTTATCTTTACTCATCGCGCATTTAATTCAAATTAGAAATCGGCAGCACCTGTGTGCACGCGCTCGCATACGGATATAACCTCTGTTAAATCGACCGTGAAGTTTTACTTGCGTATTGTTGTGTGTGCGTGCGCGTCTTCGCGTATATATACCGGAAGGCAAGCTTCGTGTATGTGCATTGTCTTGTGCGGACACGCCGCCAACTATATATACGTTGCACCATCTCCTTTTGAATATACACACGTACAGCGGCATGTATATGCGTGTACACGTGGAAAGATGTATAGGACAACGTCAGTGCAGTGGAATATTCATTCATATTATATACGTGCGCTAGCGCGCGACCGGGAATTCACGTTATACGAGTGCGTGTGTGTATATATATATATATATATACATGATGTACCCTTCTTCTTCTTTTATACAAGATGATTCGCACGTGAAAAGCGTAGTTCACGAAGTTTTTATATCCATAACGAAAGGATCGAACGAGCACCTGGTTCGTTTCTTTTTTATCAGCGCTTGAACGATGCATTTCATTAACGTTCTCGAGAAGCAACGCGGGGGAGTCGTTAAACTCTCGTTCTATATGTATATATCGATCAGGAGGAAATTCAAGTCTAAGTTATCGCCGTTTATAAAGAGATATAAACTAATAAAGCTAGACCGCGAGCAATTGGTACAACGGCAGGCTTTGTGATTAATGCAAAAGCAGACCGTTCCGTAGGCGATAAAGATAGTTTAATTTTATTGCCTACTGCCTCGGAGAGCGCGACGAGTGAGAGAGAAAAGAAAGTGTTATGAGGTGGTAATTGTTTTCTTCTTTAAATTCGAGACTTTCTCGATGATAATAGTGTGTGCGTATATATATGTATATATATCAGCTAGAAAAGATTACACACGGATAATTAGACGTGGGGTAATAAACGTCTTTGGGATACATACATATATGTGTTTTAGTGCGTACGCGGACCGCGAAAAACAATTATAGGGATACGTGTATCGGATGTGTAAAAATTATAATGTTCCGTATATATATGCGATGGATATTGAACTGCTGCTGTTACTACTACTGTACATTCGTAGTTTTAGTGTGATTTCCAAACCGTCGTTTTGTTTCGCAGTGCAAAAATGTTTTATCGTACGAATACCTCTTTACTACGAAACACACGTGCCATACACCTTTTATATCCAGTAAAAGACGACATTTTAATAAAACATGTCCACGTAAAAACAAAATATCTTTTTATTCTAGACCGAACGACTGTCGTATATATACACACACACGAAAACTACAAACATCTCGACCCTGACCTCTTAACCTCGCGATCTAGAAAATTCTTCCCCATCTCTCCCACTTCCATTACGAACCATTCATCTTCTCTTTCTCTCTCCCTCTTCATCGATACCCATCAAAAGCGCTGCTACTGCCCATTAATTCCACGATACGGCGTAAATTTTTACGTCGCGCGCGCGCGGGTTTTACGAGTCAATTGCATAAAAAGGAACAAAGCACAATACATATATAGCGACAACGACGTCGACGGCAACATCTTCGTACTGCTTTCGTGCTTGCACAGTACAAGCTCCCGCTGCATCTCTCTTTACGCCGTTTTACATTTACGAGGCTACTGCCTGCACAAGCGCGCGTGCGCACGTATAAACAAAGTGAATTCAACGCAGCTGGGTATATAAGGACGTTTTGCCTTGGTTTCACTCCAACGTTTTCTTTTTTCTCTACTCATTTTCGGGGTCTTTTGCTCGATTCGCCGAAATTAGGTTTGCGGTGTGGTCATATATATGTACGTTCGAGCGCGTTCTTTCAATTGCCTTTGTAAATTGCACTCGTCGTAGAGAATTTTAAAAGACGCGTATACAGTGTAAGCGAATTTTTCTTTTATGGGAAAACATGGAAAACATAAAAATTTAGTTGATATGTATGTTAAATGCTTTTGATTATTAGACCGAGAAAATTCACTACTACACATTTGCGAAAATTTTCACTAAAAGAAAAATATTTAATTATTCACGAGCCAACACAGCGCAAGTACAGACGAAACAGCATGAATTAAAGCTCGAATTCTACCTCTCCCTTCTAATTAAACATTTCCAGCTGTACCTTTTTATCGCAAACCCAATTAACAGCCAGTACACCAAAACCTAAAAACAGCCCCGAAACTTTTAGAAACCTTAAAAACATCCCGTTCCGCTATTTCAATCAACCAAACATATCCTCGCTATATCTTCACGCCACAATAAAGCGAAAGAAAAGGTTACATCACAAGGTGAGAAATGAAATCGAAACAACGCGTTCAATCTCTTTTATGGCTCTATATATACGTGGACCAAAGCTCTATGTTTACACACCTGAAAGCGCGTTTCTCGCACGGCAGTTTTCCTCAACGATAATCCAGAGTCACCGTCGTTGGCGGATTTAGACGGTTACTTCGGCCACGCGTATAAAAGAGAACGAGGAGGATAGCAGCAGTAGTGTGTGTGTGTGACTGTATTTGTAGACGAGGTAAGCCCGGAAGGGGACGAAAAATGTTTGTCGTCGAGATAGTGGCTGGATATGCTGACAAATGTAGCGCGAAAACGATGTACTACTCCCTGACAAATTATATACACACTGCTGTGGAGATCACGCAAAGTAACGTAATTTTTTATCCTCGCGGCGCTCGCTGCGTTACTCCCGTTGTGTACGGATGGATTAATGCGTGCTTTTAGAGATAGTTTCTCTCTAAGACGTAACGAAGTGTCACTTACAGAGATAACAGAGTTACTAAGCTTGTAGCTATATAATGTGTTGCGTTTATTTTCAGCGTTTTCTGGGAACCTTGATACGGTGATAAAACTGATGAGTCTTGTATATGTAAATATAGACGCGACTCAATTCATTTACGTTGCTTAACCTCATTTGATTTCTCAAAATCAAACCGTATTCATGTAGACTTACAAAAACATGTTACGAACTAATACTCATATACGATTGATATATATAAGTAACCACTTGTCATTACACACTGCATATACGCACATATCTATATATAACAGAGTTCGCAGCCTGATTTTCATTCTCATACGCGCGTGTGTATGTGTACGTATACATTTGCTTTCAAACCATGCGCAAACATCATCATGCACTTGCGCGTAAACAAACTATTCCACTCGCCGTTAATGTGCTCGCGGCCGCGCTGCACCATATATTTGCTCGCAGCATATCACATCGTTTCTCTGTTATGTCGTTAAAAAAAAAAAAAGAAAAAAAACGCGCCACCGAAACGCTTAATTTCGCGCACACTCATGTATGATAATTGTATACGGAAAACGAACGTGTTCCTTTTTTTTTTCTCTCAAAAAGTTCTCTTTCCACGCGACCGACACCTCATGTATACTTCCTTATGCACTTCTTGGCTTTCTAAAACAATCAAAAAACCGCTCGCTTTCCACGGAACACCAGTTGTAAAATGAATTGTAACTACTTGTACAGTGCACGCGTACAAACAATGCTTATATCTACAGAGAAAAAGTATATGCACGCGCGTGAATTACATATACATATACGCGCAGTTAAAGATATAAGCGGACTGCTACTCTCCTTTCATTTTCACTCGGGCGCTCACTCACCGCTTGTTCACCGCTTCTTATGTCTTTTGCAGGAAAAGAAGTTGGGCTGACGGCCTTCCAGCCGAGAAAGAAGCCCAAAAAGATCTGGATCGTGTGCGAGCATAGTACGTATAGATATAAGAGGAGTGTGCGCAGTGATTTGAACTCCCACCCTTTCTCTCTCTCTTCCTGTTCGTTGGAGATTAGCCTGGTTTTTTTTCGAGCATGTCTGTGAACCTCCCTTTTTGCGTTTCTTTTTGGAGCGAATGATTCCTTCTTTTTTTTTGGTACCCTTGCGGTGTTTTAATAATTTATGGATTTTTCATGAAAAATTATTATGGTTGTGCAGGATTGGGAATTTTTAATTTTGGAGAAAGTTTATGGCCATGGTTGTAGATAAAATAAACAAAAATTTTCATCAAACGCAGTAAACGTTGTATAACAAAATTTTAATGAGAATTTTCAAACGACACGTGCGCAAGGTTTATAAAAACTTTTTCAAAATATTATTTCCCTTTTAAGAGCGATATTAAATACTTTCAGCCGCTCGATAAAATGTTTCACAGCATATATTATTTTTCACTTTATAAACGCATCACGTTCCAATTTCATCATATCCAAATAAAAAAGAAAAAACCAACTTTATATACAAAACGCTATAACGCAACGATATCGTAACCAATCCATATGGAAAACCGCCCCTATACTAACGAAAACAATCAACCGAAAAGTTTACATTTGAAGAGAGTGACCCTCTCATCCTCGAATTCTACTTCAAAAAAACTCCCTCATCCTTAAATTTATTATTCAAGAATCCCCCCCAAGTCGTGCAAAACTTTCTTACCTATATATATATATATATATATATATATATACACACACACGTTCCGGCCTTTTTTCCAAACGCCCGAACAATATAATACAAGCACTCGCGTACGTATTATACGCGTATACGTCCTGTCTATTTCACACCTTCGCGGACGAACTTTCTTCTTTTTATCTTCCTTTCTCTCCTTCTAGCGACGATCGGACTTGGAAAACTCGGCGAATCCCTGCATAAATCACACTAGATCCTACGTATACATATATATATATCCACGAGTACGACCACAGTACGACTGACTGCACAGTCGCGCTCAGTCCGGAAAGTTTTCAACCCCCCCGCGCATTTCGCTCCTTTGTCGTAGCCGTATGAATCAGAGGCGTACGTACCCCCCCACATGTGTGTGTATGTGTGAGAGAGAAAGAGACGTGCGTGCACCGGTCACGCGATGTGCGTCATATATATATAGAGCTCCTGCTTGTATAGTGTACCATCCAGGTGTGCGCATTGTGAGAGACGAGTTGCAGTTGTTAAATTCTAATTGAGTTTGTTTTTAGGGGAGGTATGTGTACCCTGAATATTGCCCAGGTCTTGAGTTTTTGCCTTGTGTGTGTAGTGTGAGAAAGGAGAGTCCAGGTTCCTTAAATAACTTTTAACATTCCACTGTGAAGTATACTCACAAAGTAGTTATAATAACAAATTTAACAAATTTAGAAATATTTTAATAAAAAAAATTGGGTAAGTACAAATAATATTAATAATGTTATAACTTTAAATTGTTTGGCTACAGTTGCTAATTAGAAAATTCATACCATAACCCGTACTTATAACTATTTCGTTCTTCAAAAGAACGAAATCACCATTATTTTTGGAATTTAAAACAAGTTTGCTCAGCATAAACACTCCGAACATTATCATAAAAAAAATTGCATCATGTACAATAAATCTCCCACCCTAAGAGACCTATTATCATAAATCCACAGCTTTAGTCTCTTTTTCACACTACAAACAATTACATCAAACAATTATGATATTAAATACAACGAAAAACCTAAAATACTGCTACGGTATTATCTTTACAAAACAATTAGTGTTCAACGTCGTTTGGACGTCGAGCAATAATACACCTCGGTAGTATTAACTTCTCGTAAAGTTCCATATATATACGTAGACACCATATACTTGCCGTCTCCCCCCGTTGTCTCGCGTGTCTAACGAGTTTGTTTATACGCGGCGCTTTACTTCCACTATAGAACCCAGGTGAGCTAAGACTGATTCATTAATGAACCTTCCTGCTTTTAGCGACCCGTGACCATCCATTTTTCAAAGCAACCATCCACGTCGTGAACCCGGCCCATAAACGTGTGTGGAACATTGCTAAAATTACCTTGAAACGTGAATTGATATAATTAACCTCGAAATTAACCTCGTGGTAGTGGCTGTTTTATTTTATTTTGAAATGTCGTATACTATATATTTATTTTAGGTATTTTCGTAAGATGCCAATCTTCGACATCAAAGAAAATTTGATCGATCAATAAGGTTATCTCACATCCCTGGCAAGTAGTCTGTAGTCAGCAGCAAAGCAGCTGAAAACATCTTAATTTAAGAAAATTCATTATGAAAGTTATTTTCCGAGAAAATAGTGACAAGAGAAACGCGAGCGAATTTTTCTTACGATAATGAATATAATGCGATGTAATTTATAAAACGTAGTAGAAAGTCGTGAGAAATTACATGTCAAAAATATGAAAAATATTGACGCACGCGTAACGAATGTTTTATTAGCTTGTATATGTGGATAACATTACATTATTATGAAATGTATCCATATATACGAGTAAAATAGAACATTGTCATGCCTGTTGGTTTGTACAATTTTCGTAATGCAACTTTACATCACTATTACCATGACGACGATAGAAACAAGCGCGTATAAAAACTTCCCCATCGCATAATCACAACCCGTCAATTATCGGTCACCGTACTACAACGTCAACACAATCCTATCACCAAGAAGAAAACACCTCGGTTACCGCAAAACGTAGAGTGTCATTATACACTTACTCGTGAACACTTCGTCGAAGTAGCTCTCGCTCTCTAGCCTGACGCTATATTCGATTACCGGCTGATTACGGCTATACGCTGTCGCTGTTGGTATATACAGGCGGTGCACTTTACCGGTGCCGCGCGAAAGTAAGTATAAGTACCTATATATATATATATATATATACCAACGCGCGAGAAACCGGAGATGCAAGATGTAATGTGACCTGTCGCAGGTGGTATCGAGGAAAAACTGTGTGAACATGAGTGACAGAATGAAGGTATATAGGTCGGTTGCATTCTTAAGGTATTTTTTTGAGAGAATGGGTTATTGATGGTTTTTGGGCGGTTGAAGAGGTTGGGTGCTTGTGGTGTGGAGGAGTTGATTTGTTTGGAATAATAGATGAAAGTGGTAATGTAGAGGGGAAGAATATGATTTGTTAAATTATGTGTCATTTGACTTTAGGTTACGAAATCAATGCAATTAAGTAAGATACACATATGACAAAATATTATTAGGAAAGAATATATATATATAGAACTTGGATAGCCATTGGCAATAGAAAATAACTCTATTAAAGAAAAAATTCCAATATTGCATGAATTTTAAATTATAAATGTATACTCTTAATTTTCTATTTATTTATTAAATTTCATTAATAAAATTTTATTTTGTTACAATTCTGATTGTAAATGCTATTACTTATATTGAAAAAAAAAGTCATAAAGTTTTTAACTCTTCCAAGAAATATTTAACGGGCTTGATTTAAGATGTCGCGAGTATTTAATCGAAATTATATTGACACTTACTTTTTTATGTATATATTTAATATGCAATTGTGTTATAATGTATACTTTTAGTACTACCACGTCAACATAGGCTAAAAAAGATGGAAATAAATTTGTTTTAAAGAACCCTAATCTTTACGGCTCTAAATGAATCTTTTTAACAAGAAAATTTTTATTTAACGCTAAAAGTGTAAGGAAAATTCTTTAATTCATATAATAAATTTTTACAGGATGGGTTCATTTAAAAAACATTTTTTGAAATAAATATAAAAATTAAATGGTAATTAATATTTACTTTATTTTAATGTAAAATTTTTATTATAAAGTTCTATGATTTCTTTATATAAATATTTAACCTTGATCCATTTATGCAAGACACGTTTAAATTGATTATTTGCATTTTCAACTTTAGTTTAATTTTTATGCTATTTCAAAATAACTGCCAGTAAAATTTTAATTTCATTATACTCTTCATACAGATACCAAAGAAAAATTTCTGTACAGACCACTCACATTTTCTTTTATTCACAATCTTGATAAAAGTTATCTTTTACGTCTTCTATATCTTGCACCGCAAACACAAATCTCAAAATTAAAATCATGTCACCATAAAAAAAAAAAAAAAAAAATCATGAGACTATTTCTTCAAAGAATTATAAAATATTTATTTTATTGCATTTAAACTTTATTAGGTCATACAAAGGAAAATCGTAATTTTCTTGACATTGATAAAAAACATTGTTAGCTTGCTAGTGTATAAAAATAAGATATTCAGCGAAGCGAGAAAAACACTGTTTTATAAGCTGCATATATGTGAAATACGTCACGTTTCCAGCATGACAGAATCAGGTAGCTAATACAGTTTATTATTTTTCAAAATCAACAGACGTTAAGCTTTATTTGCTGTGTTGGAGAGAAAAATATTTTACGAAAAGATTAACTCAAAGCTTATGAGATTACTACTTAACGAATGCAAGATTTCTATGTTCTATGTTTAAAAATATTATTTTTTTAATAAAATTTTCATTGAAATATAATATAATTCTTGTACTTAATATACAACAGTAAAGATTAAAAATTTCGTATAATACGACAAGTTAATATGTATTAATGAAAAAGGCTGAGAACAAATCATCATACAGAAATACGATTGAAAGTTGATGCAGCCAAATATAGACGTAATATTGCCGACTGATCGTTCACTGTTATCCTGAAATCCATGGAATAACTACGATTGGCAAAAACGCGAGAATGTAAAATCACACAAAATGAAATTGAAAAACGTTCTCGGATGTGCATTTGACTCCCGCACGCTACTTCATTCTACCTCGTAAATTCAAATTCGACCGAGGATGAGAGAGAGAGAAAGAGAGGAGAATCCGGTAATCGCGAAAACAAATCTCAGAGCGCGTGCAATGACGCACTTGTCGTCGCTATGGACGTACCCGCGCCGCCGACAAGTTATGTAAACCAAGTTCTCGTTAAGATGAGCCGCAAAATTGCTCGCAAATTGTACAACAAACAACAGTGCCGAAATTGAACTCGCGAGAACGAGTCACGATAGAACACGATGGGGACACGCGAATATATAGTGCGATTTAATATATGCGAGGCGCGTTACACACCTTCATAAAGAGAAAAAGAATGTGTTTTATTTTGCAATACGGATGATTTATTTTTTTAAATTATCATGAGATCATTAATGACGTTTTTTTACTGAAGGTTCTTCACGAGTACCAAAAGAATATTAAAAAATTAAAAAATGTGATTTTTACTTTATATTTGAACGTTCTCCGATCAAAAGGGCGTTTATTTACACTAACTTTACTTGACAAAAGCGTTGATTGCGATTCAGAAAAATTCTCGACGAAGCTCCAATTAAACTCGCATTTACGCTCCATCTGCTTTACAAAAAGCAATCAATAATCGCTGATCAAAGAATAATCTGCATTATTCTGGCAAATTGATTCTCTAAAGTGCGGTGGAACGTATTCGTACCTTTTTTTTTTAATTGCTTTGATCAGTAATTTACTTTAGATTGCAATTTAAAATTATAAGAAGAATCATTAAACTAAACTGTTATAATTTCCTTTGAAAATTTTCAATTGAGTATAGATGATCTACCGTAGCTATCCAAACCAAATTTTTTACATTATAAATGTTAATGAAATTTCAATGCAGTTGATAAATAAATTAAAAATTTAATTAACTAAAATTTTGAAAAAAACTTAATACTTAAGTTAATCATTTCTTATATTATCAAGTACAATAAATTATTTTAGCTATGACCGTACTACTATATCATCTGCTCTACATACGCGATTTTACACTTTGTATTTGACCTATATTTAAATTTTTAAACTGTCTTCATTCGAAACATTACATTCGTTGCAAAAAGTTATATAAAGAGACAACAAAACAGACATGAAACAAATACAGCTGTCAACCTCAACGAACAAGCGACAAAGAAAAAGAGCAACGCGACATGTAAAAAAAAAATACTTTACATCACTCGATCCTCGAGATAGCACCTTTACAATACGCACTCATCCACACTTCCCATCCAACCTATTTTAATTAGAAAGACAAAAAGTTTCTATGTTCCATACCCACCGGCTGTGAAAAATTTACCTATTACACGCTCACACCTACTACTACTCAGAAATATAACCATGTATATAGAGACGTACGTCGAAGAAAATCTACGAGGCGATACGATGTACGCGTACACGAGCGAAATCGTTTACAACGTGGTATAACGCGTAGGCGCAGCGTATATAATAATCCGCGGGACGCGCGTTTCTCGTTAATTATTGTTATCGAGAGGGAGATGTAGAGCGCCAGCTAGCGGCTCCCGTATAATTGTTTCCTTTCGCGAGAAAGCAATCCGTGCGCGGTACACGCGGAGAGAGAGAGAGAGAGAGAGAGAGACGGCACTTCGTAATTGGGAAGACGACGACAGAGTGAAGGAGGAGGCGTCGGCAGCTTGACAGTTATAATCGTTGCTGAGATTTTGATGGGTGCATCATCCTTGCACGTGAGAGGTTAGATATAGGATTCGAATTGTTATTGTAAGGAGGTTTCATGGTTTAATGGTGAAACTGCGGATGTATATATATATGGATAGAAATTTTGTTAAGGTAATGTGAAATACCGATATAATTTTAGAATGTCTATATCATTTGTAAATACTAAAACAAATTACTTTAACAAAAATTTTGAGTATAGTATTTACATTAACTAAGTGCCCGACGTTGTTGTTTTCCCGAAAACTTATTCAGAACTTATTTAATTAATTAAAATCCACACATAGTACCGGTAAGTAAGAATCCATGTATTTTTAGAATTTTTATCTAATTTTGAAACGGGCTTATCTTATTGAAATGTTGATGGAATAACCCAAACAAATTTCTAAACATAGTAAGTATTTACATTACACGGAGCGCCTGATGTTGTGTCCATATAAACGTTCAAATGTTAATTTATCAAGTAATGAAATTGGGTTGATTTTGGATTCCACATTGCCTTAAAAAAGTATTCGGTTTTGCAAATAGATAATATTTAAAACAATTTATATGTATATACTAATTTCAAAATTTTATTACTGCAATATTTGTAATACTTAGATGAGAATTGGAGTAGTGTTAACGTTACACGACATTAGTATTTTGCAAGCTATCATACGTAACACGCTAGTCACATAAATAACTTTGGCGCTATTAAAATTACTTTACGATGCTTTAAACACTTCGGAGAAACGCGTTATTTTATAAATTATATGATCCATGGACTAATTTTGTGCCTTTAATAACAATTAAAGTGAGCACAATCTCTTTGATGTACGAGGAGATTAAAAAATTGATTAATTTTCATACACATAACGCGCAGGGCATTCCTTTTAACATCAACTGAAAAGAATTTTAATAATAAGCTGCAATATCATCGAGTATAAAGTAAAATGAAACAAAGACCTTTTTAATAATCTTCTCAATGCGTTATTTGCCTCAAAGTCTTTTGAATGATTTGCAGTAGAACGCTCTACTTTTTTTTCATTCTATTTCTAAAGTAGATAAAACAGTTTCTCTTACAATAACCATTAACAAAATTTAGGTCAATTTTAACACAATCGTCGACTCTTCGCAATAATCGTATACGTCGTTCGAAAGTATATTGCTAATTTTTACTCACCTAACAACAACGACCGCTACAATATGAATCCTCCCTTATTTAGAAAATTATCGCTCCCCTCATCGTCAATATCCCCGCATCTATATCCCCTCTCACACAGCGACAGATGCACCTAATCACCCCGAAAATCCCTATCCCTCGTCCGCTATACCCTCCTACACACCCACAAAAGACGACGATGCTTTACACATCCCACGTTTACCTTTCTTCTTGGCCGTCGTTCGCCTCTTCATCATCATCCACGTACTCCATCGTAAACTGGCAGTATACAATCTTCACGGAAAACATCTTATATGATGTATACTATATATATATCTCTATTCGCACGCACGCACGCACACATATACACACGCGACGACGAGACTTTTTGTCAGGCGCAACGACGACAGCTAACTGAATTTGCGCGTAGTATGGTATCGCGTATACTACAAACACACGTGCGGAAGAAGAGAGTTCGCTTTTCATCAGCGCGAGCGCGGGCGACAACGACGACACATGCACACACCGCTATGCTACTGTATACTCTCGTTATGGACGCAAGCGCGCGGATCGGATGTACAGTCAGCGAGGAAAATACCGAAAAATATTTTGTGCACGCGAGCGTTAATTAAGCCTTTGTTATGAGCAGTCGAGGGGAGATACTGCCTATGTGTGTGTGTGTGTGTAGTCAAGGTAGCAATCGGTGTATATGTTAATATGAGGAAGTGGTACAGTTCGTGAAAGAATGCTATTGCCGGAAATATATGTAGTCGTGGTTTTAGAGCGAGGATTAATGGGAGTACGCGATGGTGTATATTGAAAGGAAATGGTTTTGATTATAGGAAGGATTCTGTTAGAATTAGTACTAATTGAGAAATATTTAGTTATTATTAGTTGGAAAAGTAGAAAAAGAAATAATTTTACAAATGAAGAGAGATATATGATGTTGTAAAGGTCGTAACAAAAATTGAAGAGTTGCCCATGAACTTACGAATGGTTTCGAAAAGCAGTACCACGTCTCGAAAAATTTATTTTCGCAGGTATAGATATGCAACTGATAGTGAAAAAGTGTGAAATAATTAGTCTCAAAACTTGATAATCATGTTGCGTGGCGTTATACATATTTAACTATGCAATGTTTACCTAATTAAAATTTTAAAGAGATTCTTATCTAAGTATTTCAAATAACGGTGTACTATATATTGACTTGAAAAATCACTCTTTAAGAATTATTACAATACTATAGTCATTATTTATTTCTTTCTTTCACATCAAATTAATGATATTTTTATAAATAAAATATTATCGTTTCGCAGCATTTCTTTTTTTCTCACATGAAATATACTTATCAATGCGAGAGTAATTAATAAAATAAACAAAATTTATTAAACCGAACATATTCCACTTCGTATTTCACAAACTGAAAATACGAATGCCCCTTGACGATCGTGCGACCTGAATAAAACTCGAGATAAAGTGATTACAAAGTTTGCTGTTGAAATCCCACGGCTACATCTCACTACATATATATAGGGCTCACAGTAATATATACATATATATCTCTCTCTCACACGGCAACGATTCACAATCCCATGTTGACATTTCTCCACAATGCAAATCATCATCATGCGCACGGGACGTTCACGTATATCTTCCGCTAGAGGGTCAATAGACTCTCGCTCAGTGCGAGGCTCGTGCATCGTGATGATCCAGGCTACAATTAGCGCCGTCGTGGAACGTATCCATTAAAACGTCCGCGGGTGGCGATTATTAAACAATAATTGCCGTTTCTTATAATACCGCGCCGGTATGTGTAACCTTGAGTACGCGCGCGCCCGCGCGATTGTTCATAATATATATACTATATAGTGAACCCACAGGAGAGTTTTGAAAGCGTCAGTGTGTATAATGGAACGCTAATAGCGACAGACGACCAGTGGATGGGGAATATATGTATATAAACGTATGCAGTGAAAATAGCCTGATATTACGAACCGCGATTAATAAATTATCGCAAAAAGTCCTGAGTATGCTTATTCATGTGGATTAAAGGGAAGTACTTAAAAGTTTCGACAACTCGGGAAGAGTTTTTATAATATTAAAAAAATCGTCGTGAGAAAAGTTCTTGAAGGGTGAAAATTTTCTGAAACGAGATTAGAGGTGGAGAAAGTTTTTCGGTAGTTTTTATATAACGAGCCTCTTGAGTCAACTACAGCTGCTCTCTGGCGCATTGTATCTTATTAAAATTTTTGTAGATTAGGAAACATTGTAAATATAGATGTGTCTGAATGTATATAATATACAATTGTTTTTTATTTTTTCATAAATATATCGTTATACTCTATAACGCTATAAGGTTTATGTGGAAAGTAATACTCCTATCGGCACTCGTATAATGTTACTACATAATAGAGTACCGTTGAGGTAGTTAGGATTACGGTCAATCAAAGGAAATTCGATAACCTCTGAACATATAGATTAATTTTGTTATAGTAAAATAGATATCTATAGATCGGTCTCAAAATTCAAAACTGTGGTATTACGAATATTTTGAAGAAATACTCTCTAAAATAATCGCACACGATTATAAAAAAATAACGTCTCAAAACCACTATAATTCGCCTCTCCACTGTCCACTAGAATATTCATAAACGATTAGCGATTCAGCCACTCAATCAAATTACTTCACTCATCAATAATGCACAAATCCTCAAAAACGCTGCTCAAACCACAGAACAAAACCCGCTAATCATCAGTCCAGTCTCACTCATTCTATCTACATCACTGTACCGCAAATTTTTCTCACTTTTGCCGACAGCTGTACACTAGCATACGCGTGCCGCGTAGGTATACAACAAGCGTATCTTTGTCGTTGAGTAGCGTCACGGTCGGAGAGGACCGCGCAATACCCGTGCGCGAAAATTTCACCGCCGTTGTTTTTTTGTCGAACGTTAATATATATATACGTTTTACCGAACATTCCCGAGTGTATATATATATATATATATATATATATATATATATGTGTGTGTTGAGCGGGGATACGCGTCGTGGTAAATGATACGAGAATTCAAAAATGGGAAATATGGGTCGCCAAGTGCAGACAGTGAGGTGGTTTATTGCCTGTATATTTTTTTATTTTTGTATAAAGTTTCATTGTGAACGCATATCTATGTTTGTTTATTCAAAAACAATGCAATTACATAATTTTAACTCGTACAGCTCTCATAGTTTATTTTTAATCATAAATTTAAAAGTATTATTATAATTTAAACCCCCTTTTCTTTTAAGAATAAAATTTCGCAAAATTTTAACTTATACTTTTTTTTGCACGCTAAATTATGATGTTTTACCTGTCCGACCCTCTCTATTTTTTCGCCACAAGCAGAATTCCAGAGATACCACACCGCGGAAACCTCTTTACAACCGCAAAGATAACAAATCGCGGTGATCCGCTATGTACCTGTACCCTTACATTTTTAAAGCACTGACGCTCCAAAAAAAAAAAAAGAAAGTACAGCAAAAAAAAGCTATGCACTTCCATTTCCAGTTTACCCGAGCGCCACACACACAGTCAGCTCAAAAATGTCTTTTTTATTGTTCTCCCTCCTTCCTCCTCTCTCTCTCTCTCTCTTTCTTTCTCTCTATCCCTCCCTCTCACCTCTCTCTCTCTCTCTCTCTCTACACACATATATATATACATATATATGCGTCCGTCCGTGGACGGATATCCGGTGCGTTCCACAGGCAGCGTATAGCGGCCCTCGCGGTGTGCCTTGATGGTATACGAGACATTTCGGTGCGTGGTGGTGAAATAAGAGGAGACCGTCGACGAATACATTATATATATATATATATATATATATATATTCGCGCATGAGCCGATATTAGTTTCTTTCACGATCAATTACACGTGGACGCGTAGACGTGGGTATAGAACTCAGCTATGCCGAACACGCGCATCTTTGAAATTATTTCGACGATGGTGGGCACGTGAATTATGGAGGGGCGAAGAGGGATGTAAAATGTCGAGTGGAAGGTGAAGGGGATGGTTTTAATATCGCTTTTGAATGTGATGAATGTATTTAGGAGTGAGGAATGTTCAGTTATCTTGTTGGCCTAGTTTACGGCTGCCTATTTTGCGCTGGTGTTACCTATTACTTGATCAAAATATTTACTGAGAAATTCTGTGCAGGTTTATATACAGCTATATATTTAAATCGAAAGCTTCGGGTCTCTTCAATTTAATTTAATTTCATATATAACACTTAATACCAATTCAATCAACTTGAATTAAATTGAACGCTGACATAGAATTTGGCTGACGAGCGGTGGCACGAAACAACTAAATCTAATTTAGTATATTATATGTATGATAAGCAGGTGTTGTGATTAATGAAGCTTGGACATTCGATTAAAATATTATTGATTTTGTCATTCTTAGATCTTAGATAGATCTGCTGTTTAACGGGTTAAATATTTATTTTGTATATACATAAAACAATTAGATGTGTCGTATTAGGTAGATCGCAAAATTGATTGGTATATCAAACTGAACATTACTGCAAAGTGCATCAAAACCTATATACATAACCAAGAAACTCAATAACGCTTTATTGCGCGATATATTTTATAATTACTATATTTTAAGATGCTATAATCATAAATGTTATTTTCAATCCACGTATGTCGCAGTTACGTACTGCGCACTACGTATAAATAAAACTCATCATTAAATTAATGTAAGCTCGCTCCAGATATTTTTTCCAGAAGTCTAGTAAATTTTTGTTCAGTTGAACCAGATTCTATTATTTCGTATTATTAAATATCGAAACTCCTCAATGATTCAAGCATCAAATCGAATGATTAATCAACGACAATATTTAAATAATGCATTTCTGCATACACTTCGAGAACATTTTTTCCATCCATATTTCACCCTCTCCCACCACAGATTACCATTATTATTTCACCCCCCTCGCCTGTTTCGCCTCACTCTACATAAATTATTACACAAGAGAACGTCCATATATCGAAACCATCGTTCCCACACCCCTACCACTACCACCGCAACAAAAATACATGGACACGACAACATTGGCAGGTCGTCTTTAAACCACAGATATATACACAACAACATTCCCGCGGCGTACACACATCAAGTTATTAAAGTCAATTGGGATTCGCGAGGCGTCGTGCAGTCAAGCTTTATTTACATATTGATACATCCGCGTAGCGTGCTGCACATTGGCTTGATTTGTCAGTCCCCCAGCAGCTGGAAAGTGAGAAGTGGCCCCAATATCCGCAGGATGCGGCGTGCACCGGTAACGGATATCTAGACGAGTGAGGTGAAAAATCAGCGAATAATTGTTTATCCTCTTGTGCGAGAAAAAAAAAAGAGTATGTCGCGAGTACTCGTAATCCGTGCGCGAAGTTATGTAATGGGTAATTGTCGCGGTGCTAATACACGAATGCGCTACGCGGTGTAAACAGGCATAGTTTGGCGTTTGAGTGTATGTTGTTATTGGAAGTGCAAATTGGATTGAGGTGAAATAGATTTTTTTTTTAATGTAGCGAAGCAGTTATGGGTTATTATTGGTTGATTTTATGATTAGTTTAGTTTCATCACTTTGATAAAGTTTGGTTGGTTCGATGAAATAACAAAATTCTTTAAAGCAAGTATTACAAACGGTTGTTGGGTTATTGGAATAGTTTAATATTGAATGTAATATTTATAGAATTTTATGCAATAGTTGGGATATCCAATAAATTTCGTGGAAATCGAACGTATAACATGCGATAAGAATAATACATAATGTGTATAAAAAAGTCGAATGAAAAAATAGAATTATTCAATACCATTACATTCTTATTGATATAGATCACTTAACATTTATTTACAATAGCCATTATATGACATTTATTGGTTTACATAAAAACTGAAACGAATTCAGAATTTGTTATTAATGTAAGAATAATATACGATATTATGAAACAAAAGAGTTTTACTACGGTGTCGTAAAATTTTATATTCTGTAAATAGTAATTGAAATCAAATCAATTATTACTTCCTATAATATCATTATGCAATTCTTTTAATGATAATCGTTATACGATCAATGGGTCTGAAGTTTGCAACGTTGGAGTGCAACGAAATAAAAAAAATTTATATTGTTTCAAAGTTAATACACTAATTGATTGATATTAATTTTCAGTTTAGATCTAGCGTTTTATTGTTTAAAATAACTTTAGAACACAAGTTTATATAAATTTTCCATTGTTTAATAATTTTAATTGATATTGAAAATTATTTCGTTACACTCAAACGATGCAAACTTCAAGCTTATTGCGATCAAGATTATAAACTCTGATGGAAAATTAAATTAAATTCATTATTAAATATCAACCCGAAAACTCTTGAAAATTAAGTAAATATAAAGAACATTTTCCATTTAACAAAAATACAAAAGCATCAATTACACAGAGTACACTAATTGTAAGTAAGTACAGCATCATTATAACTTATACAGCATTACTATACTCATCGACAATTATCCTTATACAACTGCTATTACACACTCTTGAACTTATAGACTCACTCAAACTTCAATCATTATATCGCATTTCGAAATCTCTTTTCCCACTCTCTCATCTCCCTATAACGGATCACAGCCTGCGCTCACGGTCCACTGAAAGTAGTGCACGCGCACGCGCATAATAGAATTCATCACTTTCGTGGGAAGTTCGCTAACGGACTTATGCACTCCTCCCGCGCGCGCACGCGCCTTTACGTATATATATA
>JAYJLV010030939.1:0-29231 GCA_036873485.1 Torymus texanus | reverse complement strand
TGTGGGTGGTTGTGGGGAGAGAGAGAGAGAGAGAGAGAGAGAGAGAGAGAGAGAGAGAGAGAGAGAGAGAGAGAGAGAGAGAGAGGAACGTATACGTTGATGATGATGATTATGATGATGATGATCGGCTTTCAGGAAGTCGTGAATGGGACGATTGCGACGCGAAATTGTCAGAGAGCAAACTCGGGTATGTTGGATTGTATAATAAGAGCAAAAGTGGGAGAGAGAGAGAGAGAGAGAAAGAGGAAATGAGTTTTAATGTATCGGTAATGTAGAAATGGCTGTGTGTATGTGTTTATATGTGTATAGCTGTCAGTGATGAGGAGAGATGTGACAGGATGTTGGGAAATATATACGCGACGAAATTAAGTCGATACGATTGGTTGGTTAATGAGGGAAGGTGCGGAAATCTGCACATTATCGAACGATCTCACACGCAGAGATGTAAGAAACAGATCGGGGTTTTTAAATACATTTGCGATGTTAATGCTATTAAAAAAGAACAAAGTCGACGTTGAATTTATACGCGTGCTGATGGTGAAAAAAAGACTCGTTTCGCGCAAAACGACTTTTAGGCTGTCTGTTTACGCCTCTCTCATAAAGATAAAAAAGGAAATGTAATACCACCAATAAACCAACGTACTCGTATTTTTTTTTACTTTATCATTCCTACCACTTCGAATCTATATATAGTATATAATATAATCAATTCCAACCCACTCGAAACAAAAAAATTCACAAAACTATTAAAAAAATCCTTTCTCCCGTATTAACAAAAAAAAAAAAAACCTTCACCACAGGTCTAAAAATCCCTAAACAGATCGATAACGAGCACTGCTGCTGCTGCTGTGGGCTTTTACGGCCATAGCAAAAACTCCTCTCTCGCACGGGCATCCGTCTAGAGAGCAAAAAGGACCGCGCACGGCGTGCACACGCGACCGCGTCTCTAGTTCCCGCGCGCAGAAAGACCCTGGCGCCGCACGACGACGAGGAGAAGGACGCAACGACACGGGGGACAACATGAGCGCGGTGCTGTGCAAAAAAGAGGAGGGACACGACCGAGAGAGAGAGAGAGAGAAGTCTAGTTCCCGAGAGAACGAGGAGGAAATGTAAGAGAGAGAGAGAGAGAGAGAGAGAGGAGAGGGAAAGGGTAATGGCGAGGCGAGGGGTCAACGGTTCACGGATCTGTACGCTGAGGGGGTGAGGAAAAATGTGAGTGGATTGGGTGCCGGGGAATTTGGGGTTCGTGTATAGTTGGTGGAATAGATCGGTTTATTATACTGGTAGAGTGTGAGGTTCGAAGTGAACATGGTAGTTTTTAACTAGGAACATTTTGAAATTTTTTTTTATATAAAATAGAAGTAAATGATAATAAAAATTAAATTTATTTTTAAAGAAATAAATTTCTTTCGTAAATTCCATAATAATATATACAAACATCGAATATTATGTATAAATAATTCGTTTGAAATAACCAAAAACCACATATCTCCTCATTTATTCAACAATATTTACCGCCTTCTAAACTGACAATAGCTCAACTTCCGCCCATTAAAACTTTTCCAACCGACTCTTTTATGCACTCTTCTATACAACAATACATACTCTTTACGTCATTAAAA
The DNA here is from genome assembly GCA_036873485.1 of Torymus texanus. Lineage (NCBI taxonomy): Eukaryota > Metazoa > Arthropoda > Insecta > Hymenoptera > Torymidae > Torymus > Torymus texanus. The sequence goes on along the minus strand of JAYJLV010030939.1, from coordinate 27,609 downwards.
CATTGAAATCCTCTGGCCGCATCTCTGCAAATTTGTTCGCGCTTTCTCCTCATTCAGTCATTCCTCGGTTCGCGCGCACGCTAAACCGTTACGTTATATAGTAAACGTAGCTCAACAACGAAAATTCTCTTCGCCATATATATACATCAAACCCGCAGCTATATATTCACTTAATTAACCATCATCTCTCTTTCAAAATTCAGCTTTCGCGCCCCAAACTTAGCATCGCCCTATTGTCTTTCCATTCAACACAATACAACCATTGTCAAACGTTTCTCTCCCTATGATACTTTTGCTCTTCCTTGGTATACTATAACTTCCTTCAACATACACACGACCTCACTTTGGAAAAACTTTTTCCAAACAGATCACAGCGCGCGTGTCTAAATTCCTTCGAGAAAAATCTTTTTCTCGTCGTCAACGTTCACGCTTGTCTATATCTCTCCCCGTTGCGTCGAATTATTGTCAAAGCAAGGTAACGACCCTCCGCCGCGTGCGGGCCAAGGACCCGAAAAGAGAACTACGACGACGACTGCAGCAAACTCCACCATAGGCGGTCCGTGTTTTTGAAACGTGCACACACGCGGGGAGTCCGTAAATTACTAGCTTGTCACAACTCGGGTAAACGGCTAGTGACTTCTTCTTCGATTGTTTCTTTTTTTTTTTTGAGGGGTGTATTTTGCGCGCTACGGGTTGTTTGGGTCTTCTTCCGAGTCACCGGTGGGTATATATATATAGTGTTATAGAGCCGGAGTTCCGGGGATGAAGCTGTGCGGGCCGAGGACACACGCGTATGGAGCGAAGTGTGAGGTATAGGTAGAGAAAGGTATTAGTTGGGAAAACACGGTGGTCGCGATGAAGTTGCAGAAAGTTGGTAAATGGTGGTGTTGGAGGATAGAGTAATTAATTGTGAAGTACGGGGAAAATTTTGGGGGAAACAAGAGGTTGGAGGGTATGGAACATGCGGTTATGGTGGTCGCGTGGTATATTGTAAGATACGAATATCGTTATGTATAATCATATAGTTTTCGAAACGATAAGTTAATAATATTTATAGTTGAACATTGCTATGTTCTTTAAAGTTTTTCTATCACTAAGCTAACTATGATTCATTACAGCCTGTTAAAATACATTAGAACTTTATCTCAACGTTAGATCATATTTCCAATACATTTTAAACAGCCCAAACACTTATGAAAAATCGCTCTCGAATAATCTCTTCTATATTCCATACGACCACTTAAGATAACAACGATTCCCGCTCCCTCGAAAACCCTATTAACAGACTCGAGCCTTTAAATGACAAACCATGTACACGAACTTCTCTTATTGTCCCTTTACAAAACTACACTCCCCACTTAATGTACCAACGACCGATATTTAGAAATCCATTATACATATATATATATATAACCATGACACCACCACATCCATAAACTGCGGGTTAAAAGAAAAATGACTCTACACGTTACCACTGCCGCCCTCGCGGAATTCGCGTCGCCACAACAAGAGAGACAGAGAAATAGTCATTGTCAGCCGACGTGCGACTTCCGCCTTCCTCTCTCTTGCTCTCTGACTTAATGGGATTATTCTAACAAATGGTTCTTTCTCTCACTCTCATGGTCTGAGGCTGGAAGAGTTTCTTTCGTCGCGCGCGAAGGGATTATGGAGCTGAATTTTTCATTGAGCGATATATATATACACACACACACATACACACACACACACACACACACACGTGGAGTGAGGATGCAGCAGGCATTAGCGTGATGAGCGAGTTGTTGTCTGTGGCAACTTCACGTCGACGTGTGCGTGTGTAATTTGTAAGTGACGGAGTGCCGCGATGATTGAAATTTCGGTGGGTGGATGTGTTTATGAGGTAAACGCAGCGTTGTTAATGAGAAAATGCATCGCGTGTTAAAAAGAATAAGGTCGGTGTGTTATGTTTCTGTTTTTCTTTTAATTTCAAGGTGAAATGAATTATATGAACGAATGAAAAATGTTTTTCAGTTTTATATTGTATATTGTACGTATACTTGGGGAATTTGAAAAACAAGTTGAGATTAGTCGATGAATTATGAGTTTGAAATTATCGAGGAAACATGGCCTAAATTTGTTTAACAAGTTTAAATAATTCTACGTTGTCATATACATTTACCGATAAGTTGTATATAACATGAGTAAAAAAAAACTTGTTCTTTCATAAAATACAATTGATTTCTATCATTTAAATTCATTTTCAATAAAATCCACAACCGAAACGTCAAAAAAACGTTAAATCAATCCCCACAATCCACTTAAAAACCTCACACAAACACCGCTAACCATATCCCCAATACCATTTCCGCAGGCAAAAACTATTCTTAAATCGACTTTTTCCTCGTTCTCCCAACCAACAAAAAAAAACAGCACACCCGCACACACCGTCGACAATAATCTCAACCGCAGAATCACGCGCGCACGCGGCGACCCTTCGCCTGCGATTTCCGCGTGGCTTACAAGCCTCGCCACTCGCTCGCGCGTGATGTTCCTTATTCAAACATTAGACGACGACGACGACGATGGCGGCCACCATATATATATATACATACATACAACATCAGGAAGAGAGCGCATTGTTGTCCGTTCTCGTGATTTTTCGCGATGTGCCATCTCTCATGTATATTATATACACACGCTTTTCTCTCTCTCTCTCTCCTCTCTCCCTCTTATAACCCATACACACTTGTGTATAGTCGAGATCTCGACTTTCTATCTCGCGGCTATATGTACACATATATACCGCAAGGAGAGTTTATTCATACGAGAGAGAGAAAGAGATTTCGAATTGCACATTTCGCGCGAGCGAGGGAGTGAGCAGGAGCAACAGCGAATAATCTACAATTTGTCGAAGCGGGCGCGAGATGTGCGCACGAGTGTAGTGTACGCGAGCGAGTGCGGCTGTATTATTTATGAGGATAGGAGGGGAATTATGCGCATGCGATTGCAAGTTGCAAGAGAGAAGTGAGGAGTGTATATAGGGAGATATAAACGAAAGCGTTTTAGAAAAAGAGGAGAGAGAGAGAGAGAGAGAGAGGCAGTTTCGAAAGCGCGAGAAGGCGAAAGAGTATAGAAGAAGCTGTAAAAGTAGGCATAATGAGGCTTTTCCACATGAGTACAGTAGAAATTTAGCTAAACGAGCGATACGCTTGCCCGCTTGTATATATAACTGTTGAAAAAGGAGTCCTTCGTTTTACTTTAAAATGAGGAATTTGCTGTTGTTTTTTTTTAATTAAAAGCGAGGCTAAGTGAACGCAAGATCAAGCTAGCGTGTATTATATAGGTAATTAAAAGTTTATAATTTTGAAGAAACTGTCGATGTAAAAAGGAACGCTCGTATTTATTATAAGATAAATGACGCAACGATGCGCAAATTTTTTTTTTTCACGACCTATCCGATCAAACTCTAAATATAGCCTTGTACTTTATATATACTGCATCACTGCACAATGATCGTTTGTTATATATCTATATATACACAGCCGCGTATACATGCCAGACAAGTAACGCCGAAAACAAAAATAATACTGCTGTATGTCGCACGGGCGCCAATGACTCACCACACGTATATATACAGACACGTCGCGTCTCAATTTCAGCCGAAAAAGGTATGCGCGTTGCGTTTGGTTCGCATGTGACCAACAACACAACAGAGAACAAAAAGGAATGTACGTGTATAAGTATGTACTGTTATTTTTTTTTTTCGAACGGAAAGACTATATAGTCAGGAGTGTACACGGCGCCTGATTGACGATTCGTCGACGCGCGCGTATAGAGTCATTTGACTTGATTATATTATCCGAGGTGTGTGTACGATTGCTTTTGTTCTAAATAGTGGACGTGGAAAGTTAGGGAGGTGGTTCCGGTAATATAGGGATAAAAGAGTTGAGTGAGGTGCACGCATAGAGTGTATATATGCACAAAGTGATATTATCCGTTATATAAGGTATAATACCAGAAAAAAGAGAAAGATTGTGTATATTATAGTGCGGCAAATATTGGAGACGGCATTTCTCAGCTTTTTTTTATACCGGGAAAGGGAAAGAGAGAGAGAGAGATATATATTGTTTGAACTGTTGGTTTTCCTTATCTTATGTTAACACATAGTGTGTGTTACCTATTTCTGCACTTATAGTGGAGAACTTTTCGCGTGTATACGAATTTTTATATTGGTGCTTTTTTATTTTCTTCGTTCTCTGCACACATTAGCTCGATCTATATATACAAGCAAACTCTAGAAATTCCGATAATCACGGTGATTACTGAACTACGCGTATAGTGTATATAACTTTGTATACCCAATCATCGTCGTAAATGTATCCAGTTACCGTGCGTAACGAGCGTTCCGCCTATGATCCGTACCGCCTCCTATGTATATATACATATATCCTCCAACCGCATACCTACTCTTTTCTCGATAATTAAGCCTCTCTCTCTCTACCTTATACCAACTAAATTCCCATAAAACTCCCGAAAAATCACCTAGATACCTATCTTTCCCATAAAAAAAATATATTCCAGAAGTCACAAATGTCTCCGCTGCATCTATTTTCATTCCTTAAGAAAAAAAAACCCGTTTCCCGCGCATTCCCAAGTGCGACGCAGTAGGGACACTCCCGAAAGCGCAATTAAGATTCCCATGGTACCCTTGCGTATATATATATATATATGTATACAACGGTGGTGTATAGTATTTGTGTATATGTACCGTACAACAACAACTCTAGGTGCCTACACGTCGTTAATATTCATACGGGTGTAGTGTCATGACTACTCGCGTTGCAGAACGCCTTTTTGCGCTAACCCGAGTGCGATTGCATCGTGTGTAAGTATGGTTGTGTGTGTATTGGTATAATAAGGTGTGCGATAAGTGTATATATATATGTGTGAACAGACGACTGGGACGTTGGAATATTCCTGTTTTCGCGAATTAGAGATGTGGTGGGTGGGGTTCAAGGTTTTTGTATAGAGGATTTTTGGTCAGACATGTATAATATATAGTTGTTGCAGGTGGTTTAAAGGTATGCATTTGAATACCTGTTATAATTGTGTACAGGAAAATATTGCAAAAATTATTTAACCGTGTCTTTTTCTCTTGCGCTAAAGCTGTTGGTAATGTACACGATTTGAATTTCAAATTCAAAGTTCCAGTTATGTGGACTAAAAGAAAATTCTCGTAGGATGGAAAGTGAAAATAAATCCAGAAATATATCTATGAACCTTGACGGTGCTAATATATTTATAAATTTTGATGAATCCCCTTTGTCAAAACAATGACTGCATTGTATATATCTCTACGGTAACTCTTAATTACCAGCGATTAAATTCACCTAATCATGATGTAATTTTTATTCAATGAACTTGTTATGACTCTGTATGTGTGATGCACAAATTCGAGTAATGATACCTCTTTTACCACAATGACTGCACACTTTTCTAAGAAGATTATAATGTTAACTATACGAACGTGCACTCGCATACCGATCGCTAGGTTTACCGAACAACAATTGATATTTTACGTAAGAGACTATATAGTTATTTATAGCGCGCTCACCCATGTAATAAACCTGTATTAAAAATTCTAATCGATATATGAATTATTAATTCAACCTATTTTTTTCGCTTCTAATAAGCCTTCGAGAATCATTTTTTATTGTAATCATATACTTTTAGTTCGAAGCAACCGTTTAATCGAGTACAACCTTCTTAGCTTACATGTATACCACGTTTATATATTCTAGAGATTACAAAAAACTCAAAAATTCATTTATATTCGGAGCACAGTATAGCATGATATTGTCTGTAAATGCGACACACGATGACACATCGCTTTATCTAAGTTTCGAATAGCATTTTTCAACCTTTTCAGATGCTCCCGATCGAACATGTTAATTTCCATTTCCACTTTATTCGAGTACATTGAGCCTATCGTGCACATATTTTCAATTCTCAAACAAGGTACGTCAGTGAAACTCTTTATATATACCGTCGCACCTATGTAAAATTAGTTCTACTTTGCGCTAGTATAATCTTATCTTTTATTATTGAGGTTACTGATAAACAAGGGAATTCACGCTGCTGCTGCATTTGAGAATTTAAATGACAAATTAAGTTGTCTCGCTAACTACAAAAAAAAAAAATTACATCGTCTCCAACTCATTCTTTGCCATTATTTCAGGTGAACATTAATAACGCATGACTGTCCAATGTATATACGTATATTACGAATATTTACACCACAGACGTAACATGGCGGTCAACCGCGTGTCAGGGATCAGCGAACACGACAACATGGCGCCATAGCGATCTAATACCGTCTATACCATAGCAAACTTTTATCTATATATATACAAAAGGCTAACAATAATCTTCCACTTTTTAATAACCGCAAAAAACCGCGTATACGTAAAACAAACTCACTCACTCTGTTCCTCAACGTCAAAGCTTCGCGATGATAACGATCACACCTCGCTGGATGTCGAAGAGGTCAGCGATACTTAATAAAAAAAAGCCCTCGGCACAGCGAAAAATCACGTATGGTATTATCAGTGCGATGCGATCGATAATAACCGATTACCTCGGCATATATAGCATCTTATCGTTACTGGACTTTTCTCTCTGACTTCAGTTCTCGTGTATCACGAAATTCCGCTGATTATACGCGCATATATAAATGAACGACGCGCGTAATACTAATGACAATAAGTTCGTCGACGTTTGCGAGACGGTGTCGACTTCGTCATTGGTAAAGATTGTGGCGTGCGGATTGAATGGTTATAATTGCAACGAGAGAAAGACAATTGTCCGCCCGTCCGTTTGCGTTATCGGTTGTTGTTCGCGAGAACCGCGGTGTTCCTGTAATATTTGACGCCTGTGGTGATAATTGATCGCTCATTGTATATTATTGAGAGAGAGGCTTTTTTTATTATTATTGGAGTGTAGAGATCGATAGATATATAATTGTTTGAAGCATCATTTTTAAATACATTGTCTTTTAACTTTAATTAATTTCGTTGTCTTCTTGCCGATCGTTGGATAACAGAATTCCTTGATGCAGTCGTATATATATGCGTTTACGAAATCTTTATTGATCTTTATTATTTTTAATCGTTTTAACTTTAATTGTAAAATGAGGTTTAGATGTAAACGAATTCTCGAGGTAAATATTGTTTGTCGATCCATCTATTCTATATAATTTCCTGGTAAATCGTGTTTCCGATTAGCTCTGAAATAGAACCGTTTGACATACTATACTGATGATCTCAGCAAAACACATATACGCACAGTACATGTTAGTTTTACTTCCACGTTAAAGTTTTAATCCCGTTCTTAAATTCACTATTATATACTTAACCAAATTAGTACGACGTATGAATTTAAAATTATACACACTTTAAAAATAAAACTTCCAATTCCCGAATTCAATTAAAAAAAAAAACAAAAAACAGCTTTTCGAAACACTCGATACTTAAAAGCGCGCTTCTTCAATCCTCTTATCTACTTTCACAACGAGCGTCTTCCGAAAAAAAGGAGAAGCCGCGCGCGTGCGCGTGTGTTGCCACACCTGCGTTCGAAAAATTTATTCAGCTTGACGCGGGAACCTATATATAAGTATATCTACATTACGATGAGAAAGAAAAAACGATAGATGCAACTTGCCGTGAGTTTTGTCCGCAAGCGTTGCAAAGAGAAGAGCAACGATGATGGCGAAAGAATTTCGTGCACTCGTGACCTATACGTATATTATATACGGCCCCGAGGTTATGTATTGTAATATAGTGAATTCGACGTATTAGGTGTGTTTTATAGCGAGAGATGGCCGTGGCAAATTGGAAGGTTTGGATGGCGTGCGAGTTGGATTAGTGAGGTTATGTTAACGTTGTGAAAATTATAGTATACGTCGAATTACAAAAATATCGACATTCTATACATAGTATATATAGATATGCATAATTATTACAAAAAGTATATCTTTATTTATACAACGACACGTCATTATAATACTTGTTTAACGATTTCGACCGCGAATACTACCATTTTTAGCTCGAAATTTCGCCTTTATAAGAGCATACACCTTTTCTCTCTCAGCCTTCACCTTTCGATTCACGAAAAATGCACACCTTGTCAAAGTCAAACATAAATATTTTCCCGTTCCGCATTGACCTTGGAACCGCCTCCTTAATTTTCTCTTTCGATTAAATAAAAGATCCTTGCGCAATTCTCCTCCAATAATCATCCGGAGCAACCTCGCTATATATGCACACATACACAAGTGTTACAGTATACACGAAGGTTTCGATAAATAATAAACTCTTCACCTTACTTCCCTCTCTCGTGTTCTCTAAAATCATTAAAAATGCAAAACTGCAGCTTCTTTCCTCATCTATTTTTCCACGCTCTCTCTATAGCTATGCGAGCGCGCTCCACCCACACAGTACCTCTCGCTCGATCCTTGACCATCCGCTCTCCACGCCCATCCCACACTTACTCTCCTCGTCGTATATAGCGGCGCACGAACTCGTGTGTAAAAAAATACGGACGTATGTATACACATATACACACACGTGAGTGTACCTGTATGTATATAGGCTTTCTCGATGCACACACGCGTGTGTATATGCGGAGGAGAGAGACTTTCCTGCAGCTCTCTGGCTTTCGCCTCTCGCGGCCCCGTTCCCGATTTCTTGTCTCTGCGCTGCTGTGAGCATGCGAGTATATGTATGTGTGTGTATATATACACGAATTTTGTGGGTTGAGGACGAGAGAGCAGCAGCGGGATGCGTCGTCCGTCGTCGTCGTCGTCTTACGAACGTCCGATCGAAAAGGGGGACGAGAGAGAGATGACTCGTCGGTTCGGTATTTTTTTTGTGCGTCGCGGCTGGACCCGTTGTTGGAATATAAAGAACGCCACTCGAGGGATGTGTATATAATAAAGTATTGGAAGATCGTTGTTTACGTTGCGGCTATATGAAGTTGCGTTATAAGTATAGTTGGAAAAGTTGATGAGTTATATACGAAACGGCCGTGATATGGAAATATCATAAAGGATATATCCACAGCTGTCCGTTATAATATCACCGCAGCTGCAGAGTAAACTTATACATTTTTGGTTCCCGAATTTCAGATTCATCGATTCGGCAATTAAAATTTTAAAAAAGACATATTTTTCCAAATGACTCCTTTTGCTTATAAATTACTCATAATATATACAAAAAAAACGGCCACATCGATGACTTATTAATAAAAATAAGAGAAATAAACGCAATAACCCTGTCGTATGTTAGTTTTTAGATGTAGATAACAACGCGGTCAGTCTCTTCCTTATCTCCAAATACACATCATATATAAATCGACATTTTCATTCGTACATATATATATATTCTCCTCAGACCTGCGTTTATATATATGATCCCTCCGCGTATAAGGATTTAAGGAATTCCGCGTAGAGAGAGTTTCATGAAGTCGGTTTTATGATGATTGCGCTTTACTCTCGCCGTCGGTTATTAAGTATTGTAAAGACGCGAGGCTCTCATATACTATATACACTTCGCCGTTGAGTAATCCACGTGAGTTTTTAGCGCAGAATAATAATTTTATCAACGTATATACATATATATTCGGTGCGTATCCTTGAATATATTTAGATTAGCCAAGTTTAGTATACATCTATATACCTGGCGATGTCACTTTTACATATATATACCTATATGTACACCAGATAAAAGTCCCCCAAGTTTCTACTCACGGTTTTATCGACACAACACCTCTCTTATCCGCAAACTATATACTTTCAACACGGTATATATAATCGCTTTGCAAAATAAAAAAAAACGTGATATTTACCCTTGCTAAATCCATAACGTCGCGTTCCGAAAATTATATCGCAACTCCGGAACCGACAACGTTCCAGTCCTTCAGTTCTCAGAAGGTGTGTGTATATATATACGTGTGCGCACATCGTTCCTCTCTCTATATACCGATCTTCCCTCACCATACGCACGCAGCGCAGCCATATTTCGTCATGTACGGCCGATTAACGGTCCCCGTGTTCACTCGCTCGCTTATATATACTCGCGTGGTCCACTATAGGGTACACTCGCTCAGCATTATATACACCGGCGCTTGGAATTCACTACATTACGGTGATAACAAAAGCACGCGCGTGTGTCGATAAGATACGTTAAAACAAAAAAAAATCGGAGCAAGTTATATCTATCTCTCGTGTATATACATATATGTATAATGCATATATTCAACTGCAGCCCTATGTATATATATATACGTGCAACCTTATATACAGGTATACTGCCCTAACGTATATAGTTCTTTGTTGAGAGCGCTTCTCGCGTGTATATGTGTGTGTGTATATAATCTGCCACACTGTACAGTACTCACCTGAACGAAGGCGCGCCTCACTCTCTCTCGTCCCCACTGGTCCTTAATACGCACTTCTCTTCGTCCAGCAGCCTCTTCTCGATATAAAACTTCCACTATACGTTATATATATATACTGTCCTGCGTATATACTCACGAGAGGCGCAATAGGGATAGAAAAAAAACACACACACGCGTGCCTTGTCGTATATATTAGGATTATATACACGTGGGGATATATAATAATATAACCCGCGCGGGAGACGAGTTCGTTCGGGACTGAAGACGATATCGTATAGCACAGTAGTATACACCGTGATGTCTGCGAGCAACCGTACCGTACGCTCTCGCGACTTTTGTGTATAGTATGTGCAAGTGGGGCCGGATAGTAGTATAGAGAGAGGGGAGAGACGCGGATGAGTCCTCTGACTATTGCGCGAGGTGTGTACGCGCGTGAGCGCGAAATGATATTGGTGGGGGGTGAAGTGGTGGTATGCACCGAGAACAGGCGAGAGTATAGAGCGTTTTTTACGTTGTATAAGAGAAAGAGAGAGAGAAGTAGATTACGCGAGAAAAGGTACGAGGAGGTGTTGTGTAAGCCGGCTGCTGCTGTTGTCGATGGTTTTAAGTGGTTGGTTGTAATTAGATGAGATTTGTAGGATGATAACGGAAGGTGATAAGATGCGGGTTGGTGGAGGTTGGAAATGTTGGTGCGGCTGACGGTATGGTGATAGTGAGGGGTAATGAGGTAGTGGGTGGTGGAGTGGTTGAATTGTTGTATTCGATGGGTTTGATTTGCGAGGAAAAATAATTTAAAATAGTTGAGTGTTGGAATTTCGGAGTTTTGGAGTTTATCTTTTTCAAGGTTTAATTTGATAGAAAGGACTACGTAAATAATAAATATATAATACAAATTTTGATATGTATAGTCGTCAGGAAGTAATTACGAAATTTCTTCGGCTATTTAACTATAATTATAGTGTGGCGAAATAATAATTATAATGATTATGTTTCATTGAATATTGTTTTTCTTTTCGGAAACTCGTTAAATTCACGGAAATGCGTTAAGCCGCGAAAGTCCGGACATAAGGTCACTTATTTTATATTTTTCTTGAATTTTTGTTTTCCTTCGAATGGAAAAATTTTGTCAATATATACAAATGTGTGATGTGTCCGTAATGTGTGACTTATTTATCTAATCGATCCTTTGCAAGTCAAATTTTTTAACCGAAAGTTTATCTAGTATGGTAAAAGAAATAATAAGTTACATAAATGGAACAAAATATCAGAAGGTAAGATACTGGAGGTAAGATATGTTATATTTTATTACGCGTAAAAAACGATCTCAAACTCTACTTCTCGATCGTACAATACCAACTTTTTATAATCGATCTTCAATGATCCAAAACTGCTCGAATTTTCTACATTTTTTATGTTACATATTCAATAGAATAGTGTTTAGTGTTATAATAAAATATCTTGGTATTTTTATTTTTTGTAAATTTAAAAGTTTTCAATGTTTTGAACAATAGTATTTATCTTTTTGAGGCTAAATAAATTATTACCTGCACTTTTCCCTGAATGCATTTACCTGACGAGTGAAATGATCAACGGGTGTTTATTTACTAGGCTGCCATCTATTGGTCTTGTAAGAAAATAATTCTATGGTTTGGTTAAATAAAATTATGTTATATAATTATTTTATAATTTAAATTTTAAAATATAAAAATATTTTAACCTTTTTAATAATGAATTGATGCAAGTTAACTTTACATTTTAAAGTAATAAATTTTATAATTCTGACTTACCAACAGATAGTAAGATTTACCGATGCCAGGTAACAAGTATTTGTCAAAGTATCAACATTATAATAGAAACGATAGGATGAATTTAGAAACAACGTTAAAAGAATGTATACAAATAAATATAAGGAACTACAAATTGAATTTTATTCAGTAACATTATTAATATTATATAATTAAAAATATGGCTAATATTTTTTAGTATGTCGCTTAAGTAGTCTTCTACGTGTAAAGTGCTGCCATCAGGTGTATAAAACTATAAGTTGTTCAGCCTGGCAATCGATAAGTACACTGCATTTAGGAACCTCTTATTTATTTGTTAAAATGTAAAAGGAGTATTAAGTTTATCAATGGTTACGTCTATTATTAACAACAAATTCGTAACACGAAATTAAAATATAAAAATGAAAGTTTCCAAGCAATTCTTGAAGTTGATGAAAAGATCAAAGCTTATCAACCGTGTTACATAAAAAAGATAATGTTAATCTATTCGAAGACACAATTAAATTTATTATTGCATTGAAGTATTTCATTCCATTTAAATTTTGGAACATTAAATAAAATAGTCTTATTTTTTTATTTTTCTTAAATAAAAAAATTCTGTGACTCTGCGTTAAAAATGTTATCTTCGCTGTGTACTTCGATATTAACTCTTATCAGATAAAAGTGCAGATGATGATACACCTTATCTTTAACATTCTAGTAATATTCGCCCATATCTTTGTTATTTAGAGAAATCATATTAATCGTCGTGTTTCATACTAAAATTATGTGCCAGTGAGCGAACAACAATTCTTTAAGTTTCTTGTACTTTCCCCATTTACAAATAGTCAATTGAGTCATTAAACAAGCTACTTTATCGTTTATATATCTTCATTATTAACTGCTTATAATTATTTTTCTGTGTTTGTTTGGAAGTTTCATGAACTGGATGTGTGATAACGTAATTTCTTACAGAAAGTGTTAATGCCACTGATATATACTATTATTCTTATGATTCCTATACAATCTTATTTTTTTTTTAAATGAAACGTGACAGTAAATATTATTCTGTCCTGAATAATATTTCTTCATTTTTCAACGTTCATTGTTCGACAAAAGACTATAAACGTAATAACAGTATATATATTTTCTAATTTAAAAAAAATGAGATTATACTACGAGGAAGAAAAGTCGTTCCGAATAAACATTGCTTCACAGTGCAACTTGCGAGTATATACGTCTTATCGCGTTTATGTACACTACAGGAAACGATGCTCCACTGTAGCATTTCATAGCGTTATAAGACATTAAATTAAACAAGATTCACAAGATAATACGCTAAAAGAAATTCGTGTTTTATCACCTTCGTGTGTTTAATGAAATCGCTTTCTTCAAATAAGTCCTACATTATTTAATGATTAAAAGTACGGTAAACGTAAACTTTTTCAACTGTTATTTACAAACGCTTTCCACACATCTACATGAAAAATATCTACATGTATACTTCAATTATGATGCGACTTCTCTTGCTCCTCTTATCATTATTTATCCCGACGAAAATACGCCTCACGATTATCTCTCTCTCTCTCTTGTATATACGCACACCTCAATCTCACTCACTAACCACTGCATCTTGAGAAAAATACGGAGAGAAAAAAAATGTGCAAAAAAGGACGCGTCTGCAGCCTTCCCTGAAAACTATATAACCGCGATCGCGCGCAGACCACGCGGCTCATGATGGTTTGCATAGACCAACGACGACGCGGTGAAGAAGAAGAAAAAGAAAAAAAACATGCGACGTGGCGACGACGACGCTGCAAATATGCTGCTGTGGAGAGGAAGACAGAGAGAGAAAAAAAAAAGGAGCGTGTTTGCATTCGCGGTTTTCCCCTTCTTTGACGCTATAACGAGAAAAATTGTGACGTTGTATGCGATGTATGTAGATGATGACGAGTTTTCCGACTGCAGTGGTACCGTAGATCGATATGGCACGTATATATGAAAGAATTTCGGGTAAATTTTTGTTTTTGATGTAATTTTAGTGGAATGCTTATGTTTAAATGACTCCTGATTGCTTTTTAATTTATCTGAGATTTTTTCGGATGATAAATGGTTGGTATTATCGGCAGTGTGAATCATTTTTATCAGAAATGTGACAAGAAGATTCTTTTTTCGTTAATGAACATAATATGTGTACGCGAAACGTTAAATAAATTGCAGCTTTATATATTTGAAGAGATTAATATACTAATATAAGGTGGCTTTCGAGTTAAATATTTAACAATGATAATGCGCGGTTATGGACTTGCAGCTTGGTACCTCACGCGCAGTTACTGTGGAAATATTTTATTACGTATTTCAATATTTATTCTTTTAATGTGAGATATATCAATAATACCATTCGTAATACTTTTGTTGTATTCGTTTATTAATCCGTTCAAATGTAATTATAATTTAAAACACAATTAAATATATAAGATATTTTAAATGATTTCTGATTAACAAAACTATAATTTTTTTATATGTAGACGTAGAATTGATGCTATATATTGACTAGAAATAATCCACATGTTGTTTAGATGCGAAAGAACAAGGTCCGATTCCTGTTTACGCCGAGATATCTTTGTGAAATCGTGACTGCGCAGAGGATACGTCCAAAGTCCAACATTATATTCAGTTTAAATTTAAAGCGCTGTTTTTTTTCGACTTTATTTTATCCTGTGAATCATTATAAATCTTAGCATACTGCGCTTGAGAGTACAATATACTTGTCAAACTCTTTATAATTATATGTATTTTAAACATACAAGTTGGCCATTTGTTTTTAAATAGTCATTGTTTATTTTCTCGTTAACATTTGTAATCGTGACTTGGCAACCGTTCGTCCTGTTGACAAATATAATTTTATTGTCACTTAACCATATATCGCGGATATATAACAATTAAAATATACTCAACATCCTAACATTCCCATTATTCTTATAAATAATTTATACATTCGGCTCTGATTCCCACATTATTTAAAACATCTAGTTCTTACGAAACTATATACAACAAATTCAGGTTTTCAAGATCACCTAATTATACATATACTTTCGTCACGGTGCAAAATAAGCCTTATACACGCAAATACCGTATAGTTCTTATACACACATATATGTATATATATAGACTTATTTACGATGTGGTTTTCGCAAAAATCAGATGACTCGACAGAACCGCGAGTGCTGCACGCGTCCTGCCGTCAGGCTCAGCGTCAGAGCCTTGCCAAAATGTATTAATAATGACGTCAGTCGTTCTCACTTTTTTTTTCTCTCTATAAATAACGCACCGCAAAAACGAGCCTCACTTACGTGCATCGATGATCCTGTTCCAACACATTTCCATAGAGAGGTGTACACGTGTGTGTTAGTGTGTTTATACATGTATATATATATACACACGAGTGAGAAACGATTTCGCGTGAGATGTTAAATTCCACGCGCATTATCCGTGTTAAGTAACACACGTGTTAACGCTTTTATTTTATATTTTACGTATATATTATAATCCGTGAAATTATTGTAATCGAGTTGTCGTCAAACTAAAAATACATGCCAACTCATCATACTATATATATAAAACTACGCATAATTTATTCAATTAACAAAACATTATTCACGACATCAATATATATACGCATATATACACGTGCACTCGCAATCGACTTCCTTAAAAGATCATCAACTCCGCGTTCCCAATTCAATCGTCTCCGTATCATCGTCGCATCGATCACTATATATAAAAAAAAAAATGAAACCACCGCGAGAAAGACATCATCGAGTATATACACCGAAACCCATTCGTTATCCCTTAACCATATCTTCCTCATTTAGACATCACAAGCGTTACAAAAACGTGAAATAAATTTCGCTACCAGTAAAAAGTTGATCCCGCAGCCAATCGCGAATACCATCTATATATATATATATATCTATATAGATACTTTGTTTACGTCGGTTATTCGATTTTCTCGCTCGGTGAAATGCTCACTGTGATGCGTGGTATAGTTACACTACTTCATCGTTATATACCGATGCAACGACTTTTTACTCTCTATATCTTTCTTTCACGACGTTAGAAAGAGGTCCAAATAGGCATCGCACGGTGAGAAGAACACAAGCAGTGTGCTACAGTGTAGGTCCGCTTCGGGGGTTCCGTCTCGGATCCGGTCTTTCTCGCTTTCTCGCGATTTTTCCAATTTCTTTCGTTTGTATCTGTATATGTGTGTATGTTATATGTATGTGTTTGTACAATTGCGTTGCCGCCCTACTGCGAGAGAGAGAGAGAAAGAGTTTATGAGTTTTTTGAGAAGAGTTTTATGAGAAGGACGCTCGTGAGGTGGATTTATTCGCGTCGTTTGAATGTCGATGCGTAAATCAAGCCGCGATGAGCGTATGATGAGGTAAGTATAAGTGTATCCTGGCCAAGGCTGATACGTAGTATATAGCACAGCGAGGGATTTTCTTTTTTGTGTCATACAGGAGAGGTTCATGTGCTGAGATTTTTAATCGGGATGCGAAATGGTTGTGGATTATTGTCATCTGTCGTTGTTTTTTTTAATAACATCCAGTTGTAATTAATTACCTGGGTATTATAAAATTCTTAATACTTTGGAGAAAAACGCATGTTGTGTGTAATACGTGGTGGTAGTGGCGTACATACATGTTATGGTTATTTATAGACTGATTAAATTAATGTTACAGTATAAATTACTTCATACGAAATGTTTCTTTCCAGAGTTATACATGTAATAAGAGATGTTAATTCATCATTATATTATGTGCGAATGAAAAAGGCCGTTATTAATGTTTTAAATTTGATGTTCCTTTCAAAAGTAACTTATATAGCAATATTATATAAAATAACACTATTACTTACACTAAGAAAATCATAGCTGCGCAACAGTCGTTTCTACTTATATTAAATAAAACTTTTTAAATAAATTCTTTTTCACTTTGCATGCAACACCACAGCAATCACGATTATTTTTTACAATATGATATAACGCAACCTAATCACTTCATCATATATCATCCCCACTTCACCCACACCATACAAAACTCCAAGTCACCTTCGTACTCACACCCATCCTTTCACATTGATATTTTTCTCAACCTACGCAGTACCTCTCTTGTTATTTTTTTTTTTCGCGCGCGTAATCCGCGGTATAGACAACAGTACGCATGCAAACAAGCCACTAATTTCCGATATGTATTCTTTCGAACTCTCGCGTTGACTATACAACACCGCGCGTATTATGCAGGAAGGAAGTTCGCACAGGCAGGGATGGACGTCACGAGTGTATGGTAAGTATTATATACCAATATGATCACCGGATGGGTGGGACGCTACGTTTCGTCCGAAATTCAATGAAGAAGAAGAGGGAGTATATATGGATATATACGTGCGTGGGTACGTACAAGGGAAGTAGTAAAATCGGGATTATGCGAGCCAAGGAAATGTGTGTATATATAAGGGGTATGGATTATTAATCGTGTAGTTGCATATATATTGGAAATTTAAACTGCGCGATTTTAATTATTATTGACGTCACCGACGACGAACTATATAAATTATTAAACTCTATATATATATATATATATATATATATATAAAGTAGGTCCGGGCGTATGCATATATATAAGTTATTAACGATTCGCGAGTTCAAAGATGGAAAGTCCACGCAGGCACGCACCGGCGAATATAGTATAGGAATGCGTTTTCGCGCCTATTTGTGTATTACAATACGTGAGAGAGAGAGAGAGAGAGAGAGAGAGTTACGACACACGACGCGACGACGTAAACCGGAGCTTATAAAAAATGTAGGTGAAATTGATTTATATTTTTAGTCGCCAGGCGTTCGAGCGTTGTGAGTCATATTTACGTGTGTTGTGTATGTGTGTGTATAGTAGAGGCTCGCACCTCTTTGGAATTTTCGCGCGATTATTTATAGCCATATATATACAGAGAGAATTTTGCAAATATGATTGTTTCGTTCAGTTCACACGCTATTTTTTTTCTATTTATAAAATTAAATACCACCTTTAAAATCAATATATATTAAAAAATCACCTCATGGCCCACGAACTCATTAATTTTCTTACGCACGTCTACCACTGTACAGCTACTTCCTCGCACCCGATAAACAACCTGCAATATAATATATATATAAATATATATGATATTCTAATAGCCGCACGCGTCGGTGCATATCCGAATTACAATGCAATATTCGTCACCTCTGTTCGTTCGGACCTCCCTAGCGGCTGTTACTTTTTTTTCTTTTTTCGGCGGTACACGTGACTGGACTTTCTTTGATGAAGACGAAGGCGCTTACGTGTCGCGCGTTGACTTTGGACTCTCTGCATATAATAAACTAAAAGACGTCAATGTGCGCGCGTGTTTGTGTGGGGCGTGTATATTGATGTGTATATTGGGAAGTTCGAAGAAGATCGTTGTGTTTAGCGATTTGAGATTTGATTGAGGGTATTAGGAATACAGGTTGTACGCGGGATTGGT
Source organism: Torymus texanus (assembly GCA_036873485.1). Taxonomy (NCBI): domain Eukaryota; kingdom Metazoa; phylum Arthropoda; class Insecta; order Hymenoptera; family Torymidae; genus Torymus; species Torymus texanus. The sequence goes on along the minus strand of JAYJLV010030939.1, from coordinate 8,851 downwards.
TTGGATGGGTTTTCCTGGTGTTTTCTGTGACGCGATGATTTTCAATGTTTTTAAAACGTGTATAGTTTCCTTAACGAAAAAAAAGGTGTAATTGATAAAAATATCCTTGATTGTTTGTGATCATAGTGATTGAAGGTTTTTACATAGTCATTGTTTTGATTTTTCTATCAGTAACGTTTTATTTAAAAGTTGCATAATTAAAGTAATCAATTGTTAAGAAAAAAAAAGTTTCTATTTAAATTAGTTTAAAGTGAATGTTTTTATCTTTTCAAACGTCACGTAAACAACAATCCATCGTGCATCCATTTAAATACAAGTATACCTTTCTTTTTTCGCAATTTCTTGGTTATTTTACAGGTACCCATTATCACTTAAAATTTACTTGAAAAACAATAAAATTCACCTTACCAATCCATCATACACACAGTCTGCGCATTCGAAATTTCTCGCTGGGCTCGTATAACCAATACTATGCAGCACGTGCTCATACCTATATCCATACTATTTTTAACTAGCTTTTTACACTTTTCGTTATTGATTCTAACCGTACGAGGTGCGCATAACCAAGTGGCAACAGAATATAAGCGACAGAGAAGAGAAAACAATGCGTCGTAACAATAGTTTTTCGTGTATCGTACGTCGTCGTCGTCGTCGTCGTGCGTCGTACGAGTAAAAAAAAAAGGAACAGTATCGAGCAAGCAGCATATATTATACGCATCACGTTTTCATTCGGTGCAGGGGTCAAGTATCAATTCTCTAATCCTATATGATCGATTCCTTGAAGAAGAATGACAGTGTATAATATATACCGAGTGTTGCAGTTGTATAGAGGCGCAGTTCGATTCGCTTCGATGAACGCAGCGGCAGGCCATTATGTAAAACTGTGCTGTGATCCGATTAGAGAAATTGAGGGTGATGGAATGGTTTTTAAACAGATGACATATGATGAGCAGCAAAGCTTTTGGATTTTGAGTCCTAAAGGAATTTGTCGAAATGCATGTTGGATTAGGGTTGTAATTTGTATATATTCGTCATCGTGGGATGTAATGGTGGAACCTTGTTATTGAATATAGTATATATGATAAAGTTGTATAATATACTTAGCTGGTATATTATTATAAAATAAGGTTTATGGATAATTTTTAAATTTATGGGATGTTTTATATAAGTATGTGGGTCATTTGTAATTTTAACTGTTATACGAGTATAAAGGAAAACTGCAAGATAATAATAGTAAATTGTTAACATTAACATTCTGTTCACGTATAGCAGTATTACATTATTATTCTGCAGACTTTAGAATGATTTACAGCTTATATAATCTTTTGAATTTACGAAAGGAAAGCAAATTTGAACATTTAATATTATTCACTTGGAAAATGCTTCGTACACTTGTTAAAAGCGTTCAGAGATATGTTTCACTTTTTAACATTCAAAATATTATTGAAATTTCAATCGTATATGAAAATATTTATATACGATTTAGCGGTAACACGGTTGTTTGCGATAAATGACTGAAACATTTTTTTTTATAAAAACAAGAATTAGGAAATGAAGTAAATTTTTCGAAAATATTTCCGTATTTTCGCGTTAATTAGCAAATTCTTGTAATCATTAAGTTGCCTTTAAGATATTAATCTTCTATGATTTAACTAAGAAAAAGTATTACAGACAGGTTAGGGTTTCTGTTGAAATTTGAGAAAATTAAAATAAAAAAGGAATAAAAATACTATATTAATTCATTTTTAATCTCTAGATAATGTAATTATTATTCATTAATGAAAAATATGATCTACAGGCGCTTAAACCAGAAAAGGATGTTCAAAAATAATATAACTTTTTTATGAAAAATATTGAACATTGCATACTGATTAAAACCTAATTCTGTTACAATAACAATTAAAATGTTTTCAAATTAAACTTCTTATAATCCTATTACAACATGATCATATCCATTTATACCACCCACACCTAAACAATCTAAAAATCAAACCCCCAATCAAAGTCATTAAAAATAACCATTAATAATATTTTCAAATTAAACTTCTTATAACCCTATTACAACATGTTCATATCCATTTATACCACCCACACCTAAACAATCTAAAAATCAAACCCCCAATCAAAATCCCTCACACTATCCAATCCCGTGACACCTTCCAAAAATACACCACCTCACGCCATTATCGACGACAATCATTTGCTCGTCGCACCTCCTCTTTTCCCCCCAACATCCAATCGTCGCCGACACTTGCCGTCAATTCGCTACACTCGCGCTAACACATCAACGCGACGCCCACGTTATAACGCATCATTGCGTATCTCATATCTCTCTGTATATCCACCTCACCGTTTCAACTTCCCGGACACGGCGAGTTTCGCGCGTGCGTATGCGTGTACTCGCGCCTATGACAATGACATTGCACCGAGGCCAATTTTCCCGCGGCGCCGTCGCGAGTTGACGAACCTGCGCGCCGCGTGATGTGCGCGCGCGCTGCATGCATCAGAATCGTAATATTAACGCATGCTGTGCACGTATACAATGGTATGGGTTTTTAAGTGCGCTCGCGAAGTGGGAAACGCGTGGATTATTGGGCGTAATGGAAATTGAAAGATCCGTGAGGTGAGTTATGATGTATAGTTGTTGTTTTGTTCTTTTTTGTTTTATTTTTTTTTAATGGTAATAGAGGGGTATTGATGTTTATTTGTGGTTGTTGAGGCGAGGTTACCGATATGACGATGTTAAACAATGTCTTTGACCTGTGAGAGCCTTGAACGTTATATTCATTCATTGATTCAATGATCGGTACTTTTGATCGGCCAATCGTGAATTATATTACTCGATCGTATATATATATACACACGTTTTATAATCAATTCAATAAATATCATTTTAATAGCTAATTTACCCTTTGTTGATGCATATACGTATGATAATAATGGTTATTATTTTATGTAATTGTAAACAACCGTTTCGTGTATTGCGCATGAATACAATGATAGATACAATTGATTTAAATTATTTTTATTCGTATATATATTACAGATGTTAATCATAGTACATACACGATCGGTACAGAATAAAGTTTAGTATAGCACTATTTAGATATACAAAGAGTTACTCGATGATTAATATTCGCCTCAACAACTATGTTATTATGGCCGACTGATGAGTGATAACTATAATTTTTTGCGATTAATCACCAACTCGAATGACGAACAATACAATAAACAATAGAAAATGCTACCAAGTTGAAATTAATATTCATACTTGGATTAATCATTCGGATACGCGCGCGCGCGAGGAAAGTTTACAACGGAAAAAAAGTAATATAACTTATGAATAAAGAAAAGCGTCTTCAAGGAAGATTATGCATTGTACCGCACGAGTGAAGTGAAAATAACGTAACAATTATATATGTATCGTTATCGATATTTCGAAGTGAATTATAGTGACAGCAGCAGTAGAACTTATCTTGTCTTCACGCATATTATATTGCATATAGCTTTTTTTCTTTCTTTTTTTTTAAATTGAGGTATAGTTATATACTGATAATGCAAAAAGCAACAACGCGCGAGCGTTTAATTAAATAAATACCGATAATCCTTTGGACATTTATAAGATTACTTTTTCTGCGTGGTTGACAGAAAAACTGAATTACACTGTCGTATATGGCGGCAATGATACTAACGATCCGCCGCTTGATGTATCGAGAGATTTAATTGAATATAATTGATTAGCGTGTTATATATATATGTTGACAACTGATTTTGGATTGCAGATTTTTCGGTCGCGCTTATAATATTTCGTAAATATAAGCCTGTGCGATGCGATTATTTCTATATCATCATCGCGTGATTTTTGGTGCAACGAATTGGGTTCTCAGAAAAACGATTGACAATATTGCTAAAAAACAAGTTGCACACATGTCTCATCTCTTATCACGAAAGTTCATCACCGAATTCAAGTTCATCGAGAGTTACTGAACTAAACAAACTTAACGTAGTCGTAATAATTTTTTTTACTTACGTTTTATCGTCGCGGCTTGACTTATAACAGTATACTGATACGCGTATGTTTTTGTAAATGCCGACGTCGTTATATTAGATATACGATAGATTATATTTCGTTTATTATGCGCGCGCACATGTTCGAGTAACGTTAATCTTTTTTCAGCCCCTCGAAACAATATATATGTGCGCGTGCTCGTGTTATTTTTAAAAATTATTATATAGACGACAATGGACAATGATTTATAGGTTTCAGAAACAGCTTAATAAATTATTCAGAAACGAAGTTATGTATATATAGCTGTAAAAATGTAGTGTTAGATTACGCGAGTGTTAATTCTAATCATGCGCGCTTTTTACATATACCTATGCGTATATAATAAATTAGAAATGAATCGAATAAAATTATTAATGAAGATTCGAGCTTGCTTTAATTGAATGCACATAAGTGATTATAAATTAATGTCAATTGGATTATTATTTCTAGTCGATATCCATAGCGCGTCACACACAAGTCAGTATTTCCTTATTAATTATATATGTGCGCACACGCGCGTATGTGAGAGATATTTAGTTGTTGCATCTAACAAGGCCATTCAATTAAGCTTGTTGGCTAACCTTTTCGCATATCACTTTCAACGAAGTAATTCAGTTGACCTGAATTCTAATTATTCCTTAACTGCCTTATCTAAGTTGATCTTTGTGTGATAAGGAGAGGCTTAAGCACTGGCATTCTTATTTATAATTGTTCTCTGTTATTCAATGATTACATGCGCTATTTTACATAATATATTTAAGTTAAGAATTCTATTGTAAATAATTTAATATAATTTTGTTTATAAAGCTCGTAATAATTCAGTGGAAATTGTAACATGTTTTCTTTTTGACTTGATTTTCAAGATTTTTTTGATCGATTCATGACCAGTTTTTTTTGAGAATTTCATTAAATATGTAAAGCTATATTGGAATGAAAAAATTACTAATTATCTATTCTCAAGCTCTTAAAGGTTGACATTTTCAATTAAAGGAAATATTTTATATTTAAAATAGTGCAACTTAATTCAATCGCGTAATCATTCATCAATTTGGAGAAACCTGGGTAAAACTGTATCTCGGGCAAAAAGGTTATATTTTTTGTATAAATTATATCGTAAAATTTTCAACTGCATAGATAGATTGTAAATTTTGTCATTATGTAAACTTCATTATGTGTGCACAACTCGTAGCGATAACATTGTCAAACTATACATACGAAAATGATTTTCGAAGGTTGTCTTAAGATTTAGCCAAGGTAAAAAAAGCAACACTATTTTTGTTTTTTTTTTAAATTATAAACAAAAATATATATTGAGACTTATATAACTTACTTAAATTTCACCTAATTAACTGATTAAACAAAATATCAACATTATTTGTAATGTTTGATACAAAAGCGAAATTATGCATATGGCGGGAAAACCAGACAGGGCAAAAAAGATACCTTGTCTGATGATACGCATTGATTAAAAATGTGAAAATTTATTTTATGATTTATAATAGTGTTTAAATTTATAATTGCACTTTAATAGTTTGAACAAGCTGTTTAGAATAATTCATAACGACAGTATCATATATCATTATAAATTATAAGGAATCAATCAGCTTAATTTTAAAACATTATACTGTACTTTATACATCTTTGAGTGACATATTAATCAAATAAATACATTAGAATATTAGCTATTACTACGATAACTGTAGCGATAAAATTTCTATTTGGAAATATGTACGTTTTTCTTACTTATATCACTTTTTTGTTCATCACTTTGCAAGTATACTTACTTTATAAATTATGACTAGTAAAAAAGATATCATTTTTCAATAAAATGATGCATATTTTGATTAGGTGTCTTATATCTGGAGAAAAGGACCCATTTGGACGAATAATAGGGATTGGGTTTCATATTTCGATGCCAGAAATCGACTGATTTTTCTTTCAAGTGTTTTTTATACATTATACATTATTTAGAATAATGATTACTGTGTCTTTTTACACCTTACTTGATGAAATTTTTGCTATTAAATTAGTAATTTCAAATAGCTTAACCTTTAGAGGACGAGGTTGAACATTAAAAAACATCTCAGGTGTTACTACATCTGATATTTTATCAACGGGACTCCACACATCAAACAAACCTTATCACAACGACACCGTGGCTATATATATAATAGTGCTACTAAGCCTAGACCGGAAACGGGCCTTTTCCGGTCCCGCAAATATACATCAATGCTCACCTCAGATTTCTTTTTCTACTACTTTATAGTGTAAGAAGATAACAAAATGACTAAAAGAAGCATTAAATCTTGTATCGCAAGTTTGTACCATACAATCCGTGGAATCAAATCATTGTCAACTGTTGTACCACCCCGTTGTCTAACTCGTACCGCGTATGTATTATAAAGTATTATCTTAAAATTGTTCAATTCATAAGTAGTATAACTACTAGACCATTTTTACAAATATAATTTTCTCTTTCTATTCGTGTGAAAATTTTCTAATTTTTGTTAAATCAAATTTTTGTACCTTACGAATTTCGAATAAGTAAAGGCAATCATTTAATTGTATTAACTAGATCAAATGTGTATACTTTTATTTCTCTTTCCTATTTATCATATCTTCAGAGATCGAGACTCGCAAAATTTAATGAAAAAGTAATGGCAAATAGATTCTCATAAAACAGAAGTGTGATATAAGTTTATTAATATACAAACTAATTTATTTTTCTTATGAACAATAATATCATGCATTTACCGCGACTCGTTCTTTCATCGTCTAATATCTTAGTAAGTGTATAGCTCTATCCCGAGCTAGTAGGCTTAAGTGTCTAGGCTTCAGAAAGAGTAACCAGTTTCCTTTTTTTTTGGACACCAAAAGTTCAAAATACGGATGTAACAGCCTTATGAAATTGAATTTATGATGATTACTGATATTTATTGTCTAAAAATAATTAAAAATAAGTTAAGTATTGGATTTTTTTTTGTAATTGTTAAAAATGATAGATTTTAATTTAAGTATTTATTCAAATTGTAAATAAATTCTAAATTCTAAGCCTTCATATTATTCTTGTTATTATTTTCGTAGAAACAAAATTTCACCTTTTAGTCATTACCTTATAAAGACCTTGTCCTCAATTCAGTATCTTAAACAGTAAATTTTGCCAGTTTAGTGACAATTTTCAGGAATTCGAAGATGCTTTCACTGATCTCAGAGAAAATGATTATACATTCGTACCACTAAGAACCAATAAAAACATAATCAGAAGTATCATCCTTCATTAACCACATTTAAAAAAATGTTCGATGAAAAGTAAACCCAAACATCTTCCTACCAAAAATCTACCAAAAATCACGTACTGACAATCATCAAAAAATAGATCACGTTCTATAGCCCAACTATCATTGCATAACTTTCTCAACATCTCTCTCGCATACAAAGCTATACAATCAAACTGTATACTGCAATTTCTACCAAGAAATTGTTATCCCTCTATACCATATGTCCCCATAGAACACACACGCGCGCGCATAGGTCACGTTTTCCAGCCACCGGTCCGCGGCGCGTATGCACGCGTGCGCGGGCTAATTTTAAACGGCACAAGTCGCTTGCACTTCCGGCTCGCGTGCATTGCACTCTCTTTTCCATGCATATACATCAGACACTCGTGCGGATCTTCGCGCACGGATGGTCGCTATATATGAGCTTTAGCTTTCGATTGCAAAACTGCGATTAGGAGGTACGTTCGATATGCTTAATTGCGTGGATATAAGTTGAATGCGTTGCGTTGTGCGATTGCATATTATATATACATATATACATAAGGGTTTTAGGATTGGAATGTGATGAAAAGTGTTTAGCTCGTTTTAATTTCGATCAGGTGTGCGTAATTTTTTATTTATCTTGGGTTATTCGTTTCGCGAGGAGAAAGCTTTTCTGAACTGTAGTAGTTGTTCTTTTTTTTTTTACTTTCTCGCGAGGAGAAAGCTTTGTATGCGTTGGTAAGACATTTTTTCACGAAATACGCGAGTAATTTGTAGAAATATTCGTAACTCTGTGGTCGTTTAATGTGCTTTATCGCGTTGCTATATACTTCGCTGAAGTGAGCTGTTAGCGAAAGTTTAATATCTTATTACTTACTTACTTCGTGGTATCTATATTGATTATGAAGGTAATTTCGAAATTTAACAAATTTAATCATTTTAATCCACTCCAAAGCAGAACATTTTCACTTGACTATTTTTTCATCGTATATACCTATACTGAGAAAAAAAGTTTAGTAAAAACTTGTAAAAATTACTATACTGTCTCGGAAAGCGACCACAGACTGTAAAAACCTAAAAAATTACCCCATACTTTATAAGAAATTTTTCTAGAATTATGGGAAAATTTACTATACTGTATTGTAAAATTTACAGTAAAATATAGTAATTTTTTGAGTTTTTACAGTCTCTGGTGGTTTTACGGGACAGTATGGTAATTTTTACAAAACATTTAATAATTTTTACTAAATTTTTTTTCTCAGTGTAAAAACACTCGCGCTCCACTAAAAAAAACAAACCATTCCTATTCATTTCACATCTAGACCATAATCGTACATCGATCAGTTCTATGTACACTGCAACAATACAAACTCTAAACAGCAATTATTCAGCCACACGTAACACCTCTCGACCACCACGACAAAATACCCCCCGTCATTATACACGTGCGCACCCAGCGTTCGACATATACAATATATATATATATATATATATATATATATATATATATATATCGAACGTCGTATACCCCAAACCCCCCTTG
>JAYJLV010030929.1:0-29240 GCA_036873485.1 Torymus texanus | reverse complement strand
CTTGCATGTCTCTCTCTCTCTCTCTCTCTCTCTCTCTCTCTCTCTCTCTCTCTCTCTCTCTCTTGAATTAGCCTACCTACAGCAACCATTTCGATGATTGCCCCGGTGATAAGATCGCGCGACTCGAGCCGCTTATTCAGGCGTGATTCCTCGGCACCGATAACTTGCGAGTGTCTATCCCAAGAGATGTATAAGACGAACGCTGTATGTGTGTATATATGAAGAAGGTTATACACACTAACATACGTGTTAGTGGAGGGAGTGAGTGTCTTTTCGATTTCACTGGATGTATAATGGATGAGGGCGAGATGCTGACGGCGCGTAGATTAAATTTGTCATCAAGAGTAAATTCTATAGGAAGGAAGAAGGAGGAGGAACCGTGATCGGAATTATAAGGAGGAAGGGAGGTGTTGTAATTTTATCAGATTTTTGGAGTTAAAGTGATACTGTACGATAGCCGAGTTGTAATTATTGCGCAATTCTAATAATAAAAGATAAATGAGCAACTTTTACTCATAATTTTTATTCTTTTTGTTAAATATCATTAGTATAATAACAGTTAAGTTAGTTTTTCAAGTAAAAATAGATAGGGTACTTTTTCTATTATACATTTTACTCGATAAGGTAAGTTGAAGTGAGGTTCTTGTTAATTTATAGCATTAAAAGTTACTTGTAAAGACGTTAGTAAAAAGATAAAATTATCATTGTTGTTTTTCATCACAGTTCTTAAAACGTTTAGATAAAAGCTTTACTTTAATACTTATATTTTTAAACTTTGCATTGCGCGTTATCAAATTATTTTAAAATAATTTTTATCCTTTACATATCAACCACTTACTATATCACAAATAATAGATATGCATTTGGTAATATTGTATGACGTATCCGACCTATTCCATATAATTATTCATAGTTCCGTGTAATACGTTTATTTATATTATATTACTTACATATATATGATAACCAGCCAGCGCTTCATGAATTATGCAAACACTAATTTTGCATTACAACAAAGTATCCGCTATACAAAGCTAATAATAATAATAATAACAGTAATAATAAAGCTACAAATAAAAATAAAAACCAGATTACAATTATAATCTAAATAAAAATTATTAAATTTCACAGCGTTATTAATGCGACGTAAATTTACGCAATCAATTCTAAACAATTATCTATGTATTTATGAGAATCGCGCAAGCTGAATAATTAAAACATACAGACCTCTCAATTTCAGTCCGCAGAATCAAGTTACCTTGAACACGCTAAAACTCATTTATTGAACTAAGAAGTTTCCCTCTCTCTCTCTCTCTCTCTCTCACTCTGTCGGAGTACTGTTGTAAATAGAATCAAACACAAACTCTCAGTGCGCTACCGTTTCTCGTCATCGTCGCCGTCTACAATAAAAACCCCAGTCGGAAGTCTCTTGGGTACATTTCCCTCATGAGTAAAACAAACTCTCGCGCAGTTATTGTATTTATGATTCAATCTTGTCGGCAATCGTTGTTTAACTAGGAAGTGATTCTTAAAACAAAGGGTGTTCATGAAATTCAACTTAATATAATTGAGTACGTGGAAAATTACGGGTCGTAGTTTCGAAGAACGACATTCGAAATCTAAACGAGACATTGTTTATAGAGTAACGTTATTTTGTTTAAGACAACAAAAGTTTTGAAAATTATAAAAGATGTGTACTTGAATCTTGTAATTATTTCCTAAATATTTTTCATTTTCACACTTTCATTTTAGACTTATATTCAGGAACAATCAATTCCTACAATTCACAAATCAACTCTTTGCTTATATCACATTTCCAGCCAATCCAATAATCAACCATTAAAAGCCCTCAAAACAGCTTAAAAACCAAAACTTCTCACGAACAAAATGAATTAATCAAATTTAAGCATACATTTCTCTCCCGCCCTCTGTCGTTCGTGCCAACTTCCAAATCCATGATTGTGCCACTCCCGCTGTTTGACTTACTTCTATTTGCTCACAGGAGAGAGAGAGAGACGGATTCAGCTTATTTACAGGGCAAACATAAATCCAAATCTGGAATGGGGGAATTATACACGGGGCGACGCGCACGCATGCGTGATTCTTGGGGAAGTTATGTACGTGTATGTCTACGTGCATTTCGCGCTCGTGTGAATTAACTATCAGAGCTGTTATTAAAGTGCATTCTGCGCGCGGCCAAGTTTCAATTTCCCGCGTCGGGTTGAGGTGAAGCAAGAGAGAGAGAGAGAGAGAGAGAGAGACAGAGCGAGAGAGAGGGAGACAACTGAGTTTAGGAGGTGTGAGACGTGTGTAGAGAGTAAGGATGATGCGCTAAGAATTTGAAATTAGACGGTGTTAATGAGGTCGTCTTCGTATGATAAGAATGTATTGCGATTATTAATTTATACCTTTTGTGTTTATCAAACGATAATATTCGTATTTAGACATTGATTTATAGTTTACTGCAGTTTATTATTAAGCGTATCACATATTTTTTCATAGATCAATACATTTTTTAAATAAAATGATACAATTGTATCTCCATAGATTCTCAAAGATATTCCTTTGTAATGCTGATTATCTTAGATAAAAGGGTTTTATTTTGTACAACTTTTCTATAACTGAAACAGAATAAAAGTTGCAAAACTAACGTTAAGCCCACGGAAATTTAGAATTCTTTTGCAACTAAAAAACTAATATCCAACTCTTTGTGCATTTTGTTGAGCTATTTTTCGCTTTAACAAAACTTTTACAGTCGGCGCTAGCGCTCAACTTCATTTTTTCAAACTACTTCACCGCCTCCGCATTTCCTACGAACCTGATTCTCTCTAAGCTTATACGTACAGCTGTGCGAAGATATAGAGCTACGGAGTTGTAAAACCGAAGGAACAAAAAAAAATATTGCCCTTTGTAAAATCTCTGCGTTTTTCAGTTTTATCAGTTGGGAGATTTCTTTAAAATTATTTAAAAAAAAAAAGAAAAAGAAAAGCGATGAAATACCACGCATTATTGTGTTTAGATTTCACAAAAACATGGAGAATAGTAATTGTAATGTAGAGTACGAGTTGAATCGGATACCGAATAAAAGTGAAAGATATGGTATGAACGACCAACTGGGTTTCGCATGAATGAGTGTAAAACAGATACGAAAAAAATGCGGAACGCGTGGTATGAATGCAAACTGGGCACGGAATTTGCAGAATGGTTACGAACTATAGATGCAGAATGACTGAAAAATAGTTAGAATGTTTGTGCTTTTGTTTCTTCTTTTGATATAAAACTTTGTACTCGTGATAATTTTATAATTCATGGTCTTTACAATTCTAATGTGAGTGAACATATTTTAGAAGAGTTTATCTAATATACATAAATATAGTTTAAAAAAATGTAAATTATTACGTAAGAATGTAAGTCACGAGCGCAAGATAATACCTTACATGAAATTTACATATTCATTTTAGCATTTAAAATCTTATTCCGATAATTGTACTTTCATCTGAAAATTCTGCGAACATTTGACATTGGCAGTTGGGCATCCCTTCTGCATTCCGCAATCATTCCGCAACTATACGCCCAATCATTACATGCTTTATCAATTTCAGGTATTCCATTACGATTCCGCATTCTGCCTAATTCTCTGCATCCAATTGCATTTCCCTTTCCCGATATAATTATTACGACAATGGCACGCAAGTCTGTTCAGATGTCACGCAAAGTGACGTATTTGCAAATAAAACGAAGTAAACTGACGAAAATTATTTGAAAAACTTGTAACTTTGTAATAATAACAATAATAACAATTTTTGAAGGACTAGATGATGTTCTTGAGTTATAGTATTGTTTTCTAGGAAGATTTCCATCTTGTATTCAAACACAAAAAAGGGTGAAACTCTTACAATTAGCACAATTCTGAGCACGAACTACCCAACAAATTAAACCCCATAATCACCGGGTGATAATCACAAATTTTTTTTTTCATCTCCTCGGCACCTCTAAAAAGCTTTATACATGACTCGACGATGGGTCAAAGTCTCTCTTTCACTCTTTCTTTATATATCTGTCTTTCTCCTGCATCAAATGAAATACATTCGTCGCAATAAAACAAGGGCTTAAAGACTTTATGGATCTTAAAGAAAATACGCCTGGGGTCTCAATAATAAATCTCTCATCTCTCTTCTCTCTTCTCTCTCTTTCTCTTCTCTGCCTTTCGCGCGCTCACGCAGCCTTTTGTACGCGCGCCGCAAAGGAACGAGCGAAGAAAAAAAGGAAGGCAACGGCGATGGAAGTAGCAGTATAGAGCGAGAAAAAGAAGAACCTTTTGCGATCGATGCAGGCACAAAGCAGACTAGAGCATTTTTGTCGTTAACGGAACGGAACGCGCCGCGTAATTATAAAATAAGAAGGGAGGGTGAAAAGTAAAAAAAAAATTGACGGTGAGAAAAAACGGAGTATACGCGTGTGTTAGTGTACATGTGTGTGTATGTGTAGATATAGTACTAGGTACGTTTTCTTTTATTTCTCGCTGTCTGCGGTGAGAGATAAAGGAGAGAAGCTCGGGCCGCGTTTATTTTTCCGCTTCTATCTCGCAGTGCAGCGGCAAGTGAGAAAGAGAGAAAAGGCGCGCGCGACGGCGTAATGTAACGTGAACCGATTCGAGCGCACTTACGGGCAACGGCAAGAGGATGGTTGTGTATATATATAGAGCTGAATGTGCAGTAGTGTGTAGTCAATTGTTTGGGGCTGCGGGAAAACTGGTCTGATTTGTTTTGTTTGTTCGGGGGAATTGTAGTGTGCTTAATTGATGAGAAGAGCGGAGGAATATTTATTTTAATGATTGTAGATGTTGGTTAAATGTTTATTGGAATTGTTAAGACGATGCTCTATTTTGAAAATTCTTTGGAAAATATTTAAAGTAAATTGGGAAATTATTTTTTGATAAGAAAATAATTTTAATCTACGTAGAAGTTAATAGTAAACTACATTTTTTATCTTAAAGTAAATTTAATATTAAGCTACGTCTAATAAGGAGAGTGCCCGTTCGTTCAGGAACGAATTTTAACAAATCTTTAAGTCAATTTATTTATTTTACCTAAAACCACTCCTGAAATAAACTATTTTCTTATATAAAATCTTTGATTATTGAGAATCTTGAGAAATTAATAATTCATAACGAAATATAATTTTAAACTATTTACTTACAAAGTGATAGACTAAAAGACATAATTTTTTAACGAATTGAGTTATATTTGACATTAAATAGCCAGATAGAAATAGTAATACTAAGATTCATTTTTAGATCCCACAAATTGTCTCTTGTCCCGGTGAAATTTCTACCCCGAAGGGTATATCACTGCAAGATAACCTAAATTTCTCATAGTATTTCAAAATATCTTCATTTACAATTAACTATTATATAACGCAACATATCAATTAATTTCACCATAAAGCCACACCATCCCTCCTATACCGCCACCCTCAACTCTCAATTAACCTCTTCGCAAGCATCTTCACTCGGATTATTACAGAACAAACACAGGCACACTGCGCGCAATGAGATTTCACCCTGGCAGGCGACGGCGCAGGAAGCAATAACCATTTCCGAGGCGTCCGAGTGCGCTCTCGGCACACGACAGCCGATATCATCGTCCCGGGTGTTGCGGGGGCAGCTATATGACCGCCGGCGGGCTGAAATTCGCCCTCGATTTGAAATTTGCCCTGAGCGCCGATCACTGATCCCGCGACACGTGGGTCATGAGTGTGGCGTTGGTGGCTTGGTGGGTGGTTCATGTGAAGATGTAAGAGGTGAAGTTCGAGTGGTATTTGGGTGGGGAAATATTTGATTTGCTAGTGGTATGTTGAATTGTTTGTAAATTGTTGAGGTAGGAGTATGGTAGAAATGTTTCGGAGAGTTAAAGTAGAGGTATTATTCGATGGTTGAACGTTGTATGTTTGTGTAAAATAGTAAAGAACATTATAACGGATAAGGGAGAGTTTGCATACTTGTGGCCAATGCTTGGGAAGGTGCTAACCCCATATTTTTCTATATCAGGTGGCATCCGATAAGTATTGGTACATGTAAAATATTATTTTGTTCAACATGAAATTTTAGTATTATAACAACCATCACACTGTTAAATATTATTTTTCTCTTCTCGTAACTATAATTACGATGTTTATATCAATTTATATCAGTGTAAAAAACACTATTTTAACATTTTTTCAAGTTTTCGTTAAAATAATGACAAAAATGTTGTAATTATTATATGAAACTTTTTTATTTTTTCAAGCATCTTCTTCTTGTTATTATAATAATTAAAAAAAATAATTTACCTCATTGTAGAGACTCTTGCAAGGATCGTTTTTATATTTAGTGTTTTAATATTAACTCATAACATAAAATCTATGGTCGAAAATGCTATAGATGTCACCACTGTGCAACTTTTCTCCATGTCGTAAATATTCCCTGTATAGCGCCGTATCTTTACAGGTATTCTAATATACAACAATATCTGTTTTCAACCTTTTCAAGCATGAATTTCCATATAGGACGAATTGCCTTACAAAAATAATCAAGGAGTGAAACTTTAAAGCTCAAAAGTGTATAACGAAACATAATTGTACATATCTGCAACAAAGCGTTAATTTTTTTATTTAGTTAACATATTTCAAATGAATTCATTAAGTAGACATCTACTTCAATTTAGAAAATGAGGCTTAGAAGCACAGGTATGATATAAATATCTGTAGCATTATTTTTATCTTAATATTTTTTTGGCAACGACCAGGAATAAAACGATAATAATAATCTTAAATCATAACGTAATCATACGAAATTCTACAGTAATGAAATCATCATATTCTGCCGTATTCTAATACTAAATAAATGCTCTCTATCTAAAATAATTTTTCATAAGCAACACGCACAGTTTTCACATCATTTTTCACGAATTTTTATTAAATTCTTCCCCGTTCACTCTACATAAACCGACATTATATCATCCCCTTTAATCATCTCCACCACCACCTCTTCCACTTCTCCCTAAAAAAAAAAAAATTATATCACACAGTATACCCCGTATCACGCGTCTGAAATTCCCCTCCGAAAAAAAGAAAAACAAACAAACGCACGAAAGAAAGAACAAAAGCCACTCGTCACCCAGATTCTCCCTCGGTAATTGGCGCGTAGGAGAGCCGCCCCTTATTACACGTTCTGATTTTTGACGATTCGTCATTGGCACAAACGAGAGAGTGAACGAGAGTGAGAGCGAGAGAGACGATCATCGGCGGGAGGACATTAAATCAACGGCATGAAATATTCATTGGTCGGCCCCTTCCTTCAACCCTCGCGTAGCTGCTATCCAATCGCGGAAGCATCGATAATTCATGTCCCATTAGGCGGCGCGCGATGAAATTTTCGTCGCCGAGCTGGAACGTTGGCATGTGTACATGTACGTACACGTGTGTATATGTGTATATATATATATATATATATATGTATGTATGTAGGTGTCTCGTTACGTGGAGAATATATTATATGGGGCTGTGAATATTATAGGTGTCGGTGGGTTTGGCAGCTGCAGTATAGGCGCGTGTATAAAAAAAATTTATTGAGATATAAATAGTAGGCCTTTGGTGTCGTATATAAACAGTAATAGTACTAATTTATGCTTATACGGTTGTAAATACATAAAAAATGCGCAATGACATACATTGTAGAAAAGTATACCTTTTTTTTTAAATCAACTTGTCTAAAAACCGTTAAAATAACCATAAAATGAACGATCATTCAAGTATACTTTATACGCAACATTTATGAGCCTACCACTAAATATTCCACTCAAACCAAATATTACAATAAATAAACCAGTAAACAAACACCCTCCTACAATGATAATAAATTTCGTCGATTCACACACTCCGCAGTATCTCCCCGTAATAATCTTTTCATCCCGCATCTCTGCCATTATACCGACCCATCAATACACCCCACAGCCTTCCTCAACTTTTTATTCCAATTGACGCGAAACGCTAATAAATCCGAACGGTGCTCTCTCTTCCTCTCTCTCTTGCTCTCGTAAACCACTGCCATAAACAAACCAATACTTATATTTATTCGTTATGTATATATACGACCGCGCTTCCGAACGCGTAATTTATGCGATAAAGATACACTAAACGCTCCTCAATAATTCATAACCACTGCCGCCCGCAACGATATCGACGCGTATACGCACCGATCCACTACTCTGTGAAAAATGCAAAAGACACACGTATACGCGTAAGAAGAAAAGTTCTTTTTGTAGGAGAGAGAAAAAAAAAGATACATAGTATTTATTTGGCTACTCGGTAAAAAGTGCGAATATACAATTTACAATTTGCAAAATACAATAAATATATTAGTAAATACAGTAAATAAATGAGTCCGATAAGAAACAATTTAAGACCATATAAATGTACAATTTAAGCATATAAAAATTTGTCATCACTAACAATAAGGAACCTTAACTAATAGCGGTAATATTACAGATAAAAGACGTAAAATTAAAATTTAAAAACAGTATTACAGATATATCACAAAAGGAAGGTTTGCTTACAACTAAAATAATATAACAGCAATAAAGTCCAGTAAGTCAATACAAACTAAAATGTTGTCCAGTCAATATATAAGTAAATTTAGGTAAATATCCTAAACCTATCTTTGGCTACTAAGGGTCCTTACACTGACAACTCCCTATGTCCACTGAAGATTAAGGGTCAAGGTCCAGTAAATATTGGCGCACTACCCTAGAGTATGACGGTAGTTGGCGCAGGGAGAAGAGGACGGAGTTCCAGAGATGAACACCTTGGACGCGAAACGCTTTATCCTTGGTCATAATATTGATAGAGGGAGGCTTAAGTTCAGGCTGGAAACCCCTACTGGAAATCTAAGGCTTGTGCTTTGTGAAAAAATCTGCCAGGTATGTAGGCTCACGCAATCGTTGGATCTTGTACATTAATAAGACAGTAAAATAAAGTCTGCGTGAGTCCAAACAAAGCTAGCTCAGGCAGCTCCTATTGGGGGGAGATATCTTCATCTCTCCTGACACTGAAAATATACCTCACACGTGTATTGCTAAGCCGTTGTAGTCGTGCACGTAACTTGAATGACACGTCTAGATATACTACGGAACAATAGTTATGGTGTGGTTGAACCAGGGCTAACCTTCGACTAACCTCGACCTCAAAGAAGGAGATTCATGGGGATTTTTTTTTCTTTACCGATGATAAGGTATAGAGAAAAATCGTTAAAAACGAACATTTGCATTTATATGATTCGCGAACAAAGTTCACCGGTAAGGTAAACTTCGTTACTATATAATTCTCTTTCTCTCGCTCTCTCTCTCGCTCTCACTCTTTCTCGTGCGGTTAGGGAAAATACCGCGGCGAGGAAATTACTTTGTTTTAATGCGATAATCTTCGAGCGTCGTCTGTGGAATGTCGCTCGCTCAAAATGAATAAATAATCTCGGGACGAGGGCGGAGACAAATCCAACGTAATTCACTTAATCCTTCGAATTCGTTAAAAGCAATTGGATTAATTTACGTGTCGGAGACACACAGAACACACGTGAGTATATCCGATGTATAGCACGTACCCTGAAATGTGTATGTATGTATATATATATATATATATGTGTGTGTGTGTGTGTATGTTTCTGTACACGACGAGGACGATATCGAAGTTTATGGCGCTGACGCGGTTGGTTTGTCACCGGTTGGTTATTGTAGCGAGCGAGCGCGGACCGAGCAAAGTACGAGGCTTGTTTACAGAGAGGCTCAATTTGCGAGTAATTCGCGTGTTCTTCGGTTGTTGGAATGAATGGGACCTGCTCGGCACTGTGGTAAGTGCGGTTTGTAATTGATGGCCGTTAGGATTAATTACAAAAGCCCCTTGTTTTAGGTGAAATTTCGGTTAATTGTTTACTGAGATACAAAGTAACTGTAACTTATTCGTAAGAGAAATAATCATCATTCTATCAACTATACAGAAAAAAATCACATGAATTAGTGAAGTAATAATTTCAGTTTTCTGTAAATGAAAATTCTACTCTTTAAAAAATGGAGATTTTTACATTTCTAAATCGAAATTTTACTCTTCAAGAATGGAGATTCTACATTTCAAAATGGAAACTTGACTTTTTAAGAATTGGAAATTCGACATTTCAAAATGGAAATTCTACCGATATTTTTGAAAGTACGATCAAACGGACTTGCCATTTTAGAGTCAAATCAACTATCTGAAATGTAAAATTTAATGATAATTTGTTTCCGAGTACCAACTTCTAAACCCTGTCTCCTCTTTCTATACCCTAAAATTCTCCTTTCCACCATACCTCTAATACATCCTACACACCCGTGTACCTTTAATTACGGACTGAATTCGAGATTTATCCCATGACGTGTTCGGCTTTATGTATGTACGCACATACACACACACATATATATATATAGCGCACAGTATGCCTCGCCCGTACAGACTTTAAGCATTTCCACGCAGGTGCAGCATGGCGAATGTACATTTACCGGTACGCCTGGCTTCGCCCTTTGGTTGCTGCCGCGCTACGACTAATTCTGATTTTAGCCCTTGATGCTGCTATAGGTGGACGTACTTTGTGTTTGGATTTGTTTATACATCTTTTTTAGTTTTTATGTTGCGTGTTGGACAGTAATTAATATCTTTCATGACTATTTTTATTTTTAAACTTGTTATATGTAATTTTTTAAGTGGGAAAGAAACCCTTTAAATAAAAAGAAAAATTGTGTTTAACTGATTTTCAAATATTTGATATGACATTATAAGCATAATAATGATAACTAAGCTAACCAAAAAAGTAAATATTTTATTGTAATATTACACTTTATTAAATTAAAAAAGAATTTCTTTTTTATTATTATTAAAAGAATGAAATTTATCTCCTACTCACTTAAAAATCCATCGTACCGTTTGCAAATAAATTGATCGACCAAACTAATTTCCCTGTAATTCTGATAGAAAAATCCCATCCAATTTTTCAAGTATACAAAAAAGCGCCAGAAAAGCTGAAAAATTTCTCTTAAAAAATTCAACCCGAGGAATTCCCTCGGCCCACACACTCACACAGCCACTCCCACCTATCATGAAAAATATAAGACGCATCAGCGCGATTCCGAAAACCCACTAGAAATTCCACTCGCGGCCTTGGAACCCATCCAACGTTCGTGATGCTGCTACCGTAAATCCATACCTTCTCTCTCACCCCGTAAAAAAGAAAATTCACGCGGACACGAATAATTAGCCTCCGCAATGACGTTGAGCGAGTGCAAGAAAAGAGGAGTGCACGTAAAAAAAAGAACCACGAAAGAATGTCTTCTTCATCGCTGAACGTAAATCTCACAAATTACACGTGAGAGCAGAGCGTTGATACGGAAACGACTTTCTCACCCTATTTTTTTTTTCTCTTTCACCCACACCTACACATCTACACTATGCCTTCTTCTTTCGAGTTTTTCTCTTACCTACGATAACCCGTAGCCACGACGACCTTTTCAACTGGCCGCGTATGCAAATTTTTCGCGTGCGTTCGCGCGGAAAAAAACGAGAGAGAGAGAGAGAGAGAGAAGTGAAAGAAAGCTTTTATTTTTGCGCGCTGAATAGGCGTCCGCACCGAGGAGGAAGAAGACGCACACCCGTGTGTTGTTCCGGCTGGAATTACAAGCGATATGTTCAGCGAGGTGTACACGTATATGCAGCGTTGCACAAAAGACGCGTTGTAATATACGGTTATATAGGCAAGGTATGTGCAAGAGCGTATTCTTTTTAAGGACGCGCGTGAGGAAGGGATTTTTTTATTAAGAGAAATCGCTGTGTGCTTGTTTCTTTATTCATGTAACACCTGCGCGCGTCACGGCCTTCTTTATCACTCGGCCGGAAGACGATTTTTTATTTTTTTTTTTTTTTTTTTTTTTGTGAGATTATTTTGTGCACGGATAGTCTGTTTGATTTAGGTCGCTTGTGGAAAAAAAAGCTTTGTGGTGGATTAGCGACAAATTGATATAATATGTTTTTGCAATTTTTAATAATTTTTATTATTACGTTGACATAACGTTTTGTAAAATCTCGTCAGAGAAAATTAAATAATTGTCCACATTAACAAAGTAGTAACGACATTTAGAATTCAATATTCTACATTTTTTTAAAACCAGCAAACCGACATTCAGTGCACCTTTCTTTAATTACGCTAACGACCATATGACGACGACGTCGACGAAAGAATTCTCAATTCTCCATATCACACGCACGCAAATCCCACGTCAAAGCGATATGCAGAGCCGTTAAATTATCACGTACTCTCTCTCTCTCTCTCTTTTTCTTCCACTCTCTTCATGGAAGAGAAAAAAAAAACAGATAAAAGGCGAAGAGCAGTAACATCGCGCACGGGAAGTAGCGCATTTTCCATCCTCTCTTTAAAGTTTCGTTTCAATTAAAGCGTACAGTTCTACGCCAAAGTAAAAAGAATCTCTCTCTCTCTCTCTCTCTCTCTCTCTCTCTCTCTCTCTCTCTCTCTCTCTCTCTCTCCCTCCCTCTCATTCTCTCTCTCACTCTCTTTCTTTTCCTCAAAGAAGCTCGCTCGGTCACATTTCCACTCGGAGCAATAAGTAAAATTAAAGGAGAAATCGCCAAGGAAGAGTCGAGCCGCGCACTCGAGGGGCCACGAGGATGGCATAATTTACTTAGCTTTCTCTCTCTCTCTCTCTCTCTCTCTCTCTCTCTCTCTCTCTCTCTCTCTCTCTCTCTCTCTCCCTTTATTACGGTATCTTCGTCATCGAGAGCTACCCCTTCTTCTACATCTTCTTCTCGGCGCGCAGCATAAATTTGAATGCGATCGGACGTATATGCGCTGCTGCGGGCTTATTTAAATGCCCCCGCGAGCGAGCGCGGGAAGTTTAAAACCGCGAGATTTATATATGTCTCGGATTAACGCGCACCGGATCTTCGAGCTTAATGGCTCATGTTTATTCATCGCGTAAGTGAGTCTCTCTCTCTCTCTCACTATAGGGAAACTCTGATTCCCACGTGAGTATAATCTAGTTTGAAGGAGAGATAAGGGAGAATGCACAGAACGTCGAAGATCGAGGCGTCGTATGATGTAAAGAATTGTTTTTTGAAATGAGTTTGGCGGATAATGAAAAAAAAAAACTTTTTTACGAGGACCGAACGGTTTGGACTCGTAAAACCGCACCGATATTATTTTTCTATCGCAGCGCTCGTAAAAGTTTAATTAAACGCTTGGCAGCGCACCGTGGGTCGGTTCAGTAAATGGTTTCGATAATTAAATAAACGTGATTTAAAGGTAGGCTGTAGTATCGAATGTATACGTAAAATTTCTCACGATTTTCATTTTTATACCTACGTAAAAAGGAAAATAAAATTCCGCATTCAATGGTTCTCACAATTGAATTGAAAATTTTTAACTTTTCACTTCAATCCCTATATACCAATCCCACGTAATATAATTAAACAGTAACTACGCTGAATCTCTGGCAGCTATTCAAATCTCATCCTTAATCATCTCCACTTGAAAACGAAATAATAATTATAAACGACACAATTTTAACGAGCACTTATAATCCACACTTCCTCAACAACAATTAAACCTAACGTCACTACCATTCATCCATAGGTACATTTGAAAATTACGACTCTTCGCTGTGGATTAATTAAATTCCAGTCGCCGCGGCTCGCCTTTATTAGAATTTATCGGACACGTCAAGATTCGTTTCCTGTAGCTAGCAGCGAGCGCCGACCGGGGAAACGTGCGCCGACTTCACGACTGAGGTGTCGATCACGCTTCTGGCGTCTGACTGCAGGCTGAGTGGTGCTACTTGCGCGAAAGTGTTGCTCGTATGTGTTTTGGAAGGTGGGAAGGGTTGGAGATGTGGTGTTTGTTTAGTGTGAGGAGATAAAGGTAGAGTAGTGGTAAGAATGACGGGTATTGCTATTTATATATCTTGTTTATGTTTTATAACACTTTTAATGACAGATGCTGCTATATACATTAGGGTGGAGCGAAAAAAAATGTTCGAAATATAATTATTGAAAAAACCCGCTCCACCACCCGCTTTATTTTTTTCAATAATTAGTTTTCGAACTTTGAGGTCAAAATACTTCAGTAAAATATCGTTTTAAAAAGCTGATAAAATTCACAGTTACTTCTTAGGCTATATAGAATCTTTTTAGGAGGGGTTATACTTTTTTTTTTTTTTTCGCTCCACCCTA
Source organism: Torymus texanus (assembly GCA_036873485.1). NCBI lineage: Eukaryota > Metazoa > Arthropoda > Insecta > Hymenoptera > Torymidae > Torymus > Torymus texanus. Next base: position 14,948 of record JAYJLV010030929.1, on the reverse strand, counting down.
ATATACATATTATACATTTCATTTGATATATTTTAACACTTGTGGGTTTGGTTTGATTAACAAAAACACTAAAACTTCATAATTAATCGATTATTTCCATTATATTACTTCCACTTACTCAACCCAAGTTAAATTGAAGCTTAAAACATGCATTTTACTACTACATTCGACCACTATCAATCTATCATTACCCATTTTATTTTACCTAGCGAAAAATAAATTACCGAATCCTGCCATAAAAAGTCAAACACAACTAATTCCTCTCCCATCATCCTCCTGTTTCTCCGAAGCTCCATCCCCGCGCATCCCTAGCAACAACACCAGCGCAGCATCCAATCAAACAGCCTCTTACACCCTCCGCCCGGGCATTGAGCCCATTCACCTCATCCTTCCCTATCTCTCTCCTCCCATTCCTCTTCCTTAAACGCAATACCATACTACACCAGTATATACACGCACACATACACGCGTCGCTTATCACTCGCCTCGGCTTATCTCTCCCTCTCTCTCTCTCTTCTACGAATACACAGCGATTAAGCCCGACGGCGAATCGAGCAGCGCACCACGGCCGTTAATTGAATTCCCCCTGCGTGCCTAATTGCCGCGACCGCTTCGCATCATCCTATATGCTTTTTACGTATATAACACACATATAGACGTGTATATACGCACGTATACCAGAGGCTAGTTACTGCTGCTGTTGCTGCTGCTGTTGTTGCGTCATGCGCAACGTCGCGGTTTACGCGCCATTGATCGCGGTGTGCTGTGGTATATATACACGCGTGTACGTGTATGTACGTTGGTTTACGCGATTATCGATGGAGGTTTTGAGCTGTGGCACACAGCGGTCGTACGTCGTCGTAGTAGTTGTTGCTGTTGCTGCAGATTGTATGTGTGTAATAAATAATCGATGGAAAGGAGGAGATATAGATGAGAGCGATTCTCGTTTGGGGAAAATGATTGGTTTGCAAAAATTGGGTTATCAGATAGGGTAGACAATGCAATTATACGGCTAATGCATGTGTTAGCGAGTAATTGCTGGACGTACATTGCATTATACACAGAGTATGTGACTGGTAAAATTAATCGAATGAATTTTATATATGGACAAGCGTGAGTGCAAATGCATGGTGCAGTGTATCGAGATTATCGAGGAGGCCTTAAAGCTAATAAATTTTGATTTTCATTATAATCTATTGTTGGTATATAGGATCAAATAAATTTCCTCTAGATTTTCATATTTTTTTACGATATAAAATGTTGATTCTAACTAAAAAATCTAAATACGAGTGTCTTTATTTACCCTTTGCAATTGCACAATTCACACACGAAACAATTTTCGGTTCGCATCAACCTACACAAAACGCTCGTGACTCTCGTAATAAACGCTCTTCCTACGCTTATGACGCAAATCGCGGAAAATGAAGTAATACACCAACATACCACCAAGCTCATATCATTGGTAAACAAGACATCAAATCGTAGCACAGCAAATTACAAAATCTCGATTCACATAGGCTGTAACAGCAAACGTGTCCCTCACTGTCGATCTGGACAAATAAGTGCATATCATCAATTGCGCGAGGCTAGATAGACACAAACGCGCGGAGACTAGCAAATCGAGTGAAAAGTCTGATGCGTCAGCAAAGAGAGAGAGAGAGATTGGCTTCGCCACGTGTATATAATCAATCGGGTAAATTTATCTTTCGCGAGCCAACGAACGTTAAAAGCCAAACGCGCGCACGCGCGCCGATATAAATTGGCCGAGGTGAGAGGGAGAGAGAGAGAGTGAATGAGCAAAGAGTCAGTTTGTGTACACAATGAGAGAAGTGTGTATATATATATAGCAAGAGCATATCTTTGTTTCCGGGGGCTGCGAGGCGAGAGGAAATTTATTTTTGAAGCCAGTGTAGCCCGCAGTGTAAATGTTACAACGTTGGGGGTTACTTTGTTTCCGGTCGATGATGCGCACCTTCCGCGGTCGCTGTAAAAGATAAGAGGTTTGCTTTATTCGGAATGCTGTTGTTGTTGTTGTTTTCGTTTTTTTTTCTTCTTTTTTTAATTTTGGTTCGAGATATCATTGAGGGTGAGGTTATTTATAGAATGTATTTTTATTTGGTAAGTGGATTTTTAAATGTTTTCGTTATATTGTTTGATTTATGCGAAATGGCATGTCAATATGCCTTTACTACTATGTAAATAATTTAATTTATTATAATATATACGTAATATACACAGATAGTTATATCATGAATATATTGACCGGGTAATAATAGTATATAACTATTGTTACAGATACTTCATGAATATTTCATGATACTCATTTGAATTTTTGAATATCCTGCGTGTTTTTGAGATGTCACTTACACGCTTCGCGGTTTCTAAGCGTCATGAACATGCTTGCGTTGTAATTTGCGCTCTTAATAAGTTGAACATTTAAAACGTATACGTTGTATTCGTGTACATTTTGAGATTTGCGGACAGCTTACAAATATATCAAAATAACTGATGTATTTATTAGATTATTTAGAAATTTTGATCTTATGTTATTCACAATAATTTAATTCTAACACTGTAGCTGATCGAATAATAGAAAACTTAATAGTGATATTTTGTAAAAATACAATATTTTGTTATAAAACAATTCAATCGAATATATGTAACGGAACGTTTAATATTTAAAATACCAAAGTTTTCGAAAAAAAAACGGCTAACCCACTCAAAATTTCAATCACATCGCCGTCGACAATCCTATTCGATTTATCGGCTCGTGCCAGATATTAGTCAAACTGTGAACCGAAATTCTCACCCCTGAAAATCAAATCCCAAAAACTAATCCGCTCACCTCACGCGCGATTTCCCAAATGCAAACTCACTCTCTGAAAATAGCCCCTCGATAATTTCGTCCATTCGTGCCCATTCACACTTCCGCCGCACTAACGCGCGAGATCGATCAGCCATTTCAAACCCATTTGTACCTCGCGCCGACGTTTTAAAAAAAGCCGTCTCCTTATTTCCCTCTTCGTTTTTTTTTATTCCCGCTCTCTCCTTCTCTCTCTCTTACATCCTTCTCGATCTTTATACGTCGACACTCGAGTGCCGTCGGTTTCCTTTGGCTCTCTCTCTCTCTCTCGTGCCTCTTTTTCATCTTTTTCCACAGCAAGCCTTTTGCTCGCTCGCAGCCGAGTGAGCTTGACTTTTGAAGCGTCGTCGGCGATTCGAGGGCTGTGTGATCTTTTCTACGTGCACAGAGCTCTGTAGTTTGCAGCTGAAAAGAATGAGAAAAAAAGTGCGCGTTCGAATCTAAGTTGCCTGCTGATGGTGGTGCTGTCTTTTATTAGTCGGTGTGTGTGTGCGTGTGTTGGATGTATGCATACATGTTTAGTGGTGAAAAGTAAAACATTGCTCATTATGTTACATTGGTTGCTTTGTTGGAATATAACAGACATTCGTGTACGAGTGAGTTAAAGTTTTTATTGTTGAATAAGTTATTTATTGTTGTATATTTATAAAAATATATATAATAATTTGTATTTTATTAACAATAATATTCTGAGGGTAATTACTTCTAGGAATATCTTACATAAAATTATTACTTTTTTATATAACGGATACAAAGTTTATATGGTATTATAATTATTATAATTGTTATTATTTACTTGTAAGTTCGCGTATTTATCAAAGGGTGTATTGATCCTCCTGTAAATATATGTTTTGATTCAAAGAATGCTTAACTAGGGGGCTGTGCCCCTTGCGTGACCCGCTGCGCTCGACACGCCAACCCCCCAGCTCATCGCTTTGCTCTTCGCATTACTCCACGCTCTTAGTAAAAGCATCATTTTTACAGTATTACGACCGCACTTCTCAGGATAACCTTCAGCAAAATTTTAACAGATCCAAACGAATTTTGGATCAGATATTCCTCTAATCATAAGTACCTGACAGTCCTATATTCAGCTAAATCCTTTGAAAAACTTCGTTTTAACATTGTAGGCACGACCTTACTTCTCAGGATAATATCTGTTGCTTCCCGGAATAACCATATAAGTGAAAAATTTTGCAAAATTGATTTTATGTGGTTTTGGTACTTTTAAATAGTCCTCTATTACGTAGACAAATCAGAAACTGATAAGATGTACTCTTTTTCTCGCGTGAGTATAAGGAAAAACAGTACAAGTGCATTTTTTAGGTACAAATGAATCATTACTTTTTATTAAATAAACACTTTCCCCGGTAATACATAAGAATAGTTATACAGTTAATTACCAAAATATTCAACTGAAAAAGTGTAGTTGTATCATTTTTCCCCGGTTATAAAAATGCGATTTTCTCAAAAACATGAAAAGTGCAGATATATGGTTATTCCGGGAAGCCACAGATATTATATTTTCACCAAAACGAAGATTACAATACTTCAAATATGTTACATATAATAATAAAAAGGTTTTGTTTTATTGTTATCTAGAATTTTTGTTTCTAAAATTTTTTTGTAAACTGAAATCCTGTGTGGTTATTGCCAAAAATTATCAATTGTACAAGAAAGTGTTCAATATAGAAAAGTTTTGTTATATTTCTGTTTAAAGTTAAATTCTGTAAAGTTATAGCCAAAAATCATCCATTTTTGACGTTTTTCGTTTTTAAATTGGCAAATATTACTTGTAGCAAAAAATGATCTACATTAAAAAGATGTGTTTTAATTAGTTTTAGCAAATGCACGTATTGGATTTACATAAAAAATAATTTGTACATGTTATGCTTAAAAATCGATTTTTTCGAATTTTATTTGTTCTCATATTCTATTTTTGAATGGATCTTTTTGGAATTCAAACTGGGTATATATAGACGAATGTTCGGTCAAAATTTCGATAAGATCCATCGAAAATTCTTTGAAATAATTCATAAACTTCATTACATACGTAGATACATACATACACCATAGAAAACACTATGGTGAATATATAAGGCTCTTCCGAGAAACGGCCGTGCTTGAAAATGAAAATGACAAATAAACGAATTCAACAGTATTTAATGTTCAATAAATTTAATTTATTGATAATATTAATATTTGGCCATTTTTAACAGAAAATTAACATTTTCCATATTACCTTATATTTCGTGGTGTTCAAAATAAGAGGATGTATATAACGATCCCGTGTATATATACAATATAAATAATTAATTACATCGAATTATATAATTCGATGCGTAGAAACAATGCCACACGCCAGCGTCACTGATTTTCAAAGGTCATTTTCCGCGAATTTAAATTGAAATTTTGCCCTTTTTTTTAATTGGGTGCGGCTGTTATCTCGATTAAAAAGGGCAAATTTACGGTACGTTAAATCATATATATTAAATTGATACGCTTAGCGGTGAGATACGGTGGGTATCGGTAATTCTGATTTTCTGATGTGTAAAATAACACAGCGCTGAATGAGTTACATGCATTATAATACCATCCAGAGCTTTACAAAAGTTAAATCTCTTTTTCATCCATCTTTTTTTTTTTAAACAATATCAGTCAGTTCGACGAACTCATTCTTTCCAGCTTGAAAACCTCGGCAATTGCGCTATTGATCAAACCCTTTGTCACACAGACCCTTTTTTCTAATACTTCAAATTCGAAGTCCACTACACTCTCCATTTACAAAAGGGCCACGAGAGCCAATATAGAAAACTACTATCTTGATCGTCTATTGTTGCAGTTCTATACGCGCTATGATTGACCTTTTCTCTTTCATTTCTACTTTTTTTTCTATTTTCGAAAATTTCGAATGTAACAGACGCTCACTGTGACTATTTAATTTACGCATCCTGTTACACAACTACAACTGTCGCAGAAATTACATGGATTGGTATTCAAATTCGGAACCCTTCAAATGTACACGCTCACCTTTATTTATCTATATACATATACAGGTACGTACACCTCATGGGCCAAATTTGAATGCTAATTCGCTCAGCTCCGACAGTTGGTTCCTCGCATCTTGACGTGTGGTTATAATTAAAGCACGTATAATTCTGACGCAGTTGTTGCTCTAATTCAACTTTGGGAAATTCAACATCAAAAACGTGAGAAGAAAAACGTAAAAATATTATACGATCGAAGAAGTTTTCTCAACTTTAATACAACTGCGGAACTAAATAATTGAAGCTATTAGTTCTCCCGGATTCAGAACCTTTATTGCATACACGTGTGCACGAGGATTACGACAAATCCGTACTCATTCAGCTCACATGCCCCGAGCACGCGCACAAACATCGAAAACTCCGTCAAATTGAACAACATTAAAACATCACCCAAACTACTTTAAAAACTCTTGCCATTCGGTCTCACGCTGAAATCACTGCCATACGATCCAACCCAAAGTAGCGAGCAATCATGGAAAATACAGTCATTTGCCAAAACGACGAAATAACGACGATGGTGCCGTCATCTTACTCGCCGTGTCCTCGTGTCTCTTTCACTTGCAGCCACGACGAGAAAACGCAAAGTACGCGTCTTTTAGATAACGCGAGTCTTCGTGTTATTTCGCAGGCTAATAAAACGCGCAGCCTGCTGTGTAACCAAAAATCGATACTAATGTGCCTACCTCCTTGGAAATCTACTGCTACCACTACTACTACTAGGCGAACGCAGAGAGTGTGTAGTAAGAAAGAGAGACGGAATTCGCGGGTAGACGTTGATTGAACGGCTAACGGATTGAACTCCTCTTGCTCTCTCTCTCTCTCTTTCTGTACCTTGGTCGAGAAAAATCATCGTCGAGAGAGAAAGACTCTCTATCCGTCTCTGAAATATCGACGGACATGACCACGTATTCTGTGATTTACGCGTGTGTGCACCCTTCGTGTACCTTTTCACCGGCCCACCCACAATCGAGAGAATTTCATATTTCAAATTACGATCTTGTGTGCACATTTATATGTGTGCGTGTTCTTGTGGTGTATAGGAGGGAAAAATGGGTCGCGATGCGCGAAGGCGACGCCAAGAGATTTGCTCTGGTACTTACCGTTTGTCGTCGCAGTGAAGTGGAGGTTGGGAAAATATAGGAGTGAGATATGCTGGTGTTTTTTAAGGTTCTGTGGTTGCTGCGATTGACATAAAAGAATCGCATAGTAGCGATAGAGATGGTTGGAAGTTTGTTCAGATTGCGTCGAAGGGTAATGTAGTTCGATAATTTTGTTATGGTTTTGATTAGATAAAGTTAAGCGTTTTTTTCTTTTAAACAAAATAATTTTCGTTATCAGTATATTAAAGAAGTAGTAATATTATCTTTGTAGAAATTGCAACCGAAATATCATTTTATATTTACTTCAAAATGTACTTCGAAATTTCGCAATTTTCGAAGTATTTTGTGACTATTTAAAGTTTTTATATATTCCGTATGATAAAAGATGAAACTTCTTTATATCGTATGCACTAAAAAACATCAAATACGCTAATATTTGTAAATTATAATTAAATAGATGTCTAAATTTCAGGTATTCGTTATTCTTTATACTTGGATTGATGAAATGTTTGACTAACCACGTACAAATTTTTATATTTTTTATAATGATAGTAAGTAACGTTACGTCCTAGCGGCTGGGATTATCCAGATTCATCCTAAATTTACGAAATGAGCATGTTAATGCCCTACATTATGGCGGCGTCACTCTGCGTCTTTTCACTGAATAAAAGATAAAAGTTAAAAAATGTTATAATACCAAAATGTTATACAGCAAAGAAGTCGAGACTTTTATTATGACAAACTACATATTTCGTATAGTTCAGTTTTTGATTCCATGTAAACTTTAATTTATTTCTAAGAAACGCAATTATCTAAAAACGTAATATTTTACATAATGCTAAATATTTTTGTAATTTAGAATATTATAATGCAAATGTGGCCAGTAATTTCCAACATAATATCATAAAACTCGTGAAATACATTTGAATAAAGAAATACATAAAAAATTACTAAATCCAACTCTCAAACCAGTATACAAAAAAGGAACTGTGTATTTCATCAGTAGTAAAACTGAAATACGGTCAGCCATTATCCTTAAATTACCGCAACCCTAATTCCCGATCCCGACCTCGCCCACATAAACCAAGTTTTTCATCACAAATCGCAAATTTCCTCCTCACATCATCCCAATACTCACGAAAATTCCATCCTACACCATAATGTACCCATTCATTCATACCATATTATTTAATTCCACTTCTTTCTCTCTCTCTCTCTATCCCTCTCTGTCTCTCGATCGAGCGCGCATGCGGCCACACTCGTAAAAACGCGACAAATAAAAAAACTCGAGCTTTTATTTTTATTCTCCTTGTCTGCTTTATGCATAATACTCCGGTTGGAATCGAGAGTACGCGCTCGATTGGAAGGTACAGCAGCTGACGCCGTGTACACGGGAACTTCTTAATGGGCAAGTGTGTGTATACATGTGTGCAGCGAAGCGAGAGTATAGTGGACGTAGACTCTCTGCAGTCGAGAGTCCGGTTAACGATAGATTCCTGCGCGTCGTGAATAGCAATGCGAGGTAGTCGAGGGGTTGCTGGGAGGTGACTTCTCCTTTTTTTTTTGTTAGATTGGAGTCGATGCTCGAAATTTTTATCGGTATTGCTCCGTTTCGGTTCGCTGGAAAATAACGGAAGTATCGAAGTTGCGGTACGTGACTTATTATTTGAATGGGTTAGGAAATAGGTAAATTGACGGAACTAATGAAAAAACTTTTTTTATCCTGATTTTGTTACTGTTGTAAGATCAAAGTTGTGCTATTATAAATGGTAATTAGGTTTTTCAATGTTTCGAAAATTGGAGAAATGTAATTACATATTATAAATTTGACATTAATTAATTTTGAATTGTACTAATAGTTCTTAATTTTTTAAGGGAAAAACTCTTTGAAATTGTAACTATCTATAGATTAATTCAAAGGTTCAAATTCTACTGTCTACTATTAAACTATAATAACTACTAAACCTGTTTCATAAGCTTCATTAGACTTCAAAAATATAATTATCAATATAGTTTCACTAATACATTTAATCTTCAAATTGATATCTTGTCAAACTAGTGAAAGTAGCTTAATTTGTTATAATATAGAGGTAATAAGCTCGAATATCAAATGAAAAAGTCTAAGTAACCATAAAATCAATCTTCTGAAAATGTTTATAACTTGTTAATGTCCGCCAAGAGAAAGAGAGAGAGAGAGCGAGAGAGCGAGAGGGCGCGCGCAGCGTTGATCATAAGTAATCTTTACCTAATGCTTTATACGTTGCTCGTGAAATATGCTTTTTTAAAGCTTTAAGCCACTCTAAGCCTCGGGACTTTTCCCTGCCCATTTTATACGAGCTGTAATCATTTTTTTACTGCGGGATTAAGTGCTTTATTTTCGAGAATGAAGATTAAAAAAGCGCAGCGACAAATCCGTATAATTCTTTCTTATAGAATTGGAAAAGAAAAGAGATATACCTAAAATCTACTTCGTCGACTGGGCATAGGGTATACATATACTTTTCACGGAAATTTCAGTTGCTAAGTAGTTAAGCACCAAAAACGAACTTCTTTTTACCTTCTACAGATAATACAAAATAAAAGCTAATCCGCTGATGACCGAATTCTGCCTTTTTTTGGTGGATATAAGTACACCGTTATGGTAGTCGCTAGTTACGTTATTATAAGTATCTCTATACTTTCGCGTGCTTGTATTTTTAGAGGCAAACGTTACTTGACCTTTCGCGAAATGCTAACGCTGTTAAAACACTATACAAGTTCAATATATATTCCGATCTCAAGGATCCTCCCGCTTTTCATTTCCGTTCGAGAACTACTTTAAGTCCTGCCAGCGTAGACACGGCGGCAATGAAATTCGCTACGTTAGGCATTCATGCAAAGAGTTCGCAAAGAACATTTGGATTTACAGAAAATTTCGGCGTTAAATTTTAGCTGATAATTTACGTTGCTCACCGTTTACATATATGTGTGCACGCGAATATTTTAAAATAGTCGGAATATACATTCTGCTTTTGTAAACTGAAACCTTTGTTGTCGTGAATTTGTTGCAAGCTATATAAACGCATGTTCTCGTATTTATATTGTTATTATGGACAGAGATATAGAATTTCATTTAAAGGAGATATCATTATGAAATGATTTTCGAATAGCAATCATTTCTCTAAAATCAGTGAATTATGCGCAAATCACGTAATAATACGCGTATTATATTAGTCCATTTCGCGTAATACTATTATCGAAACATTACTATGTGCGAGATGTCTAAAATAATCCATATCGTTAAATACCGTAAATTTTCAAGTTGAACTTATTAAATCCGCTTTAATAACCTTTAATAAAATAAACATAATTACTTGCAGATAAAATTATTAAAAAGAGTTTATTCAGAAGTTTTTTTTTTCTTCAACAAATTACTTTTAATATGCTGCCAGGTCACGAATGACTTCGCTCCGCTCGGGCTTTTACATTTTCGTATTCTCTCAAGCTGATACATCTGAAAAGTTAATCAGGAATTTCTCGTCTGAAGTATTACTTCAATACGCTGAATTAAAGTTGGAAATGTAATAATTTATATAAAAGCATCTTTCATAAAGGTTTGATTAAGCAAGCTTTAGTCGATTCATTTTCCTAACGGCATATAATAATGCCGATCAATTAAAAATTCTCTTTCATCATAATTAGTTGTTCAAGCGAGTTTATTACGATATTCCCTTTGCTTCAAAACGAAGGCAAATTAAATACTTCTCTCTGAACTTTATGAAAAAAAAACTCTACCGGCCTTTCACTAAGACGTTTCATTCAATCCACCGCGTTAATTATAAAAAGCTCTTCTTTCTTCCACGGAATTATCGATTCTGCAAAACTCACCTGACAAATCAAGCTTGCAAAAAGACTAGAACCACTCCTCAAAATTAACCATCCACACATATGTTATATGCTCCTATTATTTATCGTTCGTCAACCCTCACCCATCACCTCGTTAAAAATCTAGCATATCAGCACCCCGCCACAAAGCAACGAACCAAACTAGACGCGACCTCGACTCTCTACCACACAACCAGTTGCTAGCGGGTGAACCAGGCCAAATCTAAGATAAGGCCTTTACGAGCCGTTGGCTTTTCGGCCGTAAAAGGCGCCGAATTAAGGGATGAGGTAACTACACCTCCTTGCGAATTCGAATGCAATGTGTATGTCCTCCTTGAATCCAGGTCACGGTGCACCTTCATGCACATAGCGACGGATGAAGACGAAGCGAAATCGCGCTGCGTTTCATTTGGCCGCGCGTGTGTGCTAACTGCAGGTGCTGTCTTTAAAGAGCGAGCGATTGAGATTGATGGGATTTTCGAGCGAGAGAGAGAGAGAAATTTCACTTTGATTTTAATACCAAGGGCGCCAGGTGCATACGTCGAGGCTGCGTCGTCAGAGAAGAGATGAGCTGTGCTAGCGGTGGTAGAAGAGGTGTAATGAAAAAGTGGTTACGCGGTGGATTTTTGACGCTGCTGGTTTAATAAGTTGGGAGTGGCGCGAGTCGTATGTGGGTCGTGTGGCTTGGTAGGGGTAGAAATGTTTATTAGTGTGAGATGAAAATTTGAGGTTGATTTGGGTTTGCATATATATATATATATATATATATATGGTTATTAAAAAGTATATAGGAGATAAGAATGAATTATATAAAATGAAACATTGCGCGTCCGGAATTTAAAATATTATTAAGAAACTGACGAAATTTGCAGCACTCTGATATATTATAATATTTTCAAGATTTTTCTTTTATCATTTTCAAATAAACGGAATTCCAAATGGGAAAGTAAACGGTGATTGGAAACAGAGAAGGGACATAAAATCCGGTGATGTGATTTATTCTTTGCAAACGAAGAAGAATTGATAGCAATTTGAACGATTTTTTTTTAAATTGTTAGTTTATGTGTATTCCTACAGGTGTGAGTCACGAGGTCAACTAGAATTGCAAATACGAGTAAAATAAAAAACACTATAATGACATAAATAACTCATCAACGAAAATCAAATAACAGATACGGAATAATAATGCTATTTGTTCTGTTGAAAGAAAACATTTTCAGACATTGTTATGAAAAAATTTTTCATCCGAAAGTATGCGAAAAGAAAAACAAATCTAATTGCGGCGTATTTCTCCGCTCACCGCTTTCCACTTGTCTCAATACGGCTTTTATTGCATTTTTATGTCCCGTGCGTTATACATCTAATATGAATTTTTCGATTCAGTGGCGCACGTGGCAAAGCGCAGTCTTGCAGAAAATTTTTCACCCGACAATATTTTACGACTCGCTACGTTTGTTTTTCACCTCCTTCTGCATGCAGTTTCGCGGTTTTTTAAATAAAATTTTTTTTTACCCATGTTTCACATTTTTTTTATTCAAAATATTTACTCTTTTTTGCAGTTTGATTCATTTTCGAATAACTCTCGGAATATTTTATGTTTACGCAGTTCGCCTTATTGCACTCAAAATTCAGCATATGCAGTACATTAAAACAAACATATATTGCGTTCAAAACATTACTTTTATTTAGCGTTACGTCACCGGTATCATATATAAAATTAATTTTTTCACGTGAATGTCAAGGTCATATAATGATATACCCTATAGGTTACGCAATATTATACCGCATAAAGCGTTACGAGCCTGCGAGTTGATGAAAAATTTGTCGAATACCATAGCACGAGCGCGAAGGTCGCGTGTAATAACAATAATAATCCAATGAGAGAACGTAAAAGTTAATATAGGCAAAAAACTTCATAATTCTCAAAATCCTATTAAATTCCGCTCACGCAAATAAAAATAACATTTTCATATGCCACGCACACGCGTACATACATAATTATATATTTTCGCCATTAGAACATCAAAATTTTCTGCGCACTACTAAAAAAAAAAAGAAAACTCCGGTCGCCCATTATCGCCATCTCCAAGTTGCGCACCGGATCCATAAATACCAAACATTATCTTAACGACGTTTTAACGATACACCTTGCGCTTGCGCGTATATATATATGTGTGTGTGTGTGTGTGTGTGTATATATATATATATATATAACGCATTCTCTCTTTTTCCCTCTGAGCAGCACAAATCCTCTTGAGAGAAAAGAAGCTAATCCTCTCTCGTGCCCTCTTTAAAAATTCCTCACTAGTATAATGACAACGCTAACGAGTTCTTGTCTCTCATTCTTTTGCTTTACCCTTTGTCTCTCTTTCTCTTTCCCACACAAGCGCGCATAAACTTTTTTCACGTTTCATTATATGGCGAACACAGGTCGATTGGATTTCTCGCTGTCAAGGAGGGAAAAAAAGAGCGGAGAGCCGCACGTAGTCACGTAATTTCGTGAAATTCACTTGAGTTTCCCGCGTGGCACTCGCTAGTCGAGAGAGCCTTTAATTTAGTTTCGACTTTAATAAGACTGTACTTGCGCACGCGCGCTCTAGTATTTCTATTAATTTTTCGTTCGACGTAGAATCGACGATTTCGAGGAAGAGAAAAAGAGGTTTTTCAACGATAAATCTTGTGAATTTCTTTCGAGATTCGATATATAGTAGAGAAGGAAAGGAGGTTTGTTTATTTGAAAGTTCAGAAGAGTGGAAAAGTGAGTTAGGATATAAAAGAATTTATACGTCGAGTGGAGCAGAGAGACTCTACCGTATTGTCTTGTAAAGTAATTTGTTGCACTGTACAGATAATAAATTTCATTAATTATCTCTCGACTCAACTCAATGTAAATTCAATCGTACCGGAAATGTAATTTTAAAAAATGTCAAAAGGAAAATGTTATATATATATATATATATATATATACGTGACATTTATATTTTTATTATAATCTTATTGATTCGTACATGTTATTTAAAAGTCAATTTTTTCGTTTAACGTTTTCCAGCGCATTTTAAACAGGCTATAAACTAACTCGATAACAATCGACTAGACTTTGATTAAATTCCGCCTCGAGTATTATTTCATCTAACCCCGAATATCGACTTTTCTGTCCGCCTATAGTGATTAATTTGAATAACTGTTAACCTACCAATTCTCCATGGTTATCAAATTTCATTAACGGACCGAAAGGTAAAATACAGCATTGAAAATTTATCATGCGAAAGACAATAAAACACACAACTTGGTATACAGAGCGTAAACGTGGAATGTATTTGAAGTCAATATTGATAACATGACATATGAAGGTATTTTTGTCAAGTTGACCTACTTCTAATCTAAGAAGATTCTGATTTAGGCGTTATTAAAAGAACATAACAAATTTAGTAGGGATGTTAGCGAATATTAACTATAAAAAAATATATAAAGGAAATGATAGCTTTTTGAAAAGAAAACATTTTTTAACAACATTATCTAGATTATATTTTCAATCAGTAAACCACTACTAGTTGTAATATCCAATTAAACAGCAACTATACATCACATCGCAACCCGATTTTTCCCTCAAAATTAGACCTACATCAAACAATCATCATCTCATCCCTTCACTTCTCCCTAAAAACAGTCACTTCCCACCTCCTCCCCCTTTATTCACCCCAAAAGAAAAAGTTGAAAACAAAACAGACAACAATGTCAACGACAAAAAAAAAGAAGCAATACACAACGACCTTGCCCCAACGAAGAGCCCCGGAAATCATCAATGAGCGAGTACACGGCGAATGAGCATACATCAACCTCCCTACTCTTTTTCTCTTCTATTCAGGCGCTAAGATTCTCGCACGGCTGAGCGAGTCGAGCGCGCGGGAGCGAAAACTTTTAATTGCGCAGCGGCACGCGACGACGACGAAAGGCCTTTCTTCTTCTCTCCCGATTTCTCGCGCGTTTATTATTCCCTCAATGACCTGTTCCGAGTGGCCCGCCTCTCTCTCTCTCTCTTAATTGCGCTGTTTTTAGCGCGATTCGCCTGTATAT
>JAYJLV010030918.1:0-29244 GCA_036873485.1 Torymus texanus | reverse complement strand
ATATTTTTTGCTCTAAAACACGATCTTACAATTTGGTACAAATCCGTGACCCAAAGGTTATGCACTCTCCTTGTCAGAAAATACTAAAAATTGTTTGTGGGTTTCATTATTTTAAGAAACCAAAATTGTATATCTACTGGTAATAATGAAAAGGCAACATAGATATATTTAAATCACATTGTTCACAATTCTGATTCAATTTCAAGTTTTTATTAATAACTTTAATAAAATTTCATTTCCAATAATTCAAACAGAATAGTTAGAATTTATAAATCCGTATACAGGATTTTGTATGAAAACTTCTTTCTGGTTTGATCAAATTTATAATATACATAAAATTAAGCTATACATTTCAAATGAATTAGGTTTGGTTTTAATAAAAATTGTAGTTTTAAAAAAATTTCAGTGTTATTGTAATAATATTTTTAAATTTTATAGATTCATATGAAATTTTCAAACTTATATTTTTTATTGCAAAATTGAAGATCGAAATAAGCAAGAAATGGAACCATTAAAATGCTTATTTATATCTGCATATTTTTATTGCTTAAAAAATTATTTTACATTATAAAATTTTAACTACTTTTTACAGCTTTTTAATATTTTTAAAAGACTTATTTTAGATAAAACAACTAATCCACTTGGTTCAAGCCAGTTTCTTGGTATTCAGATAAACCTAAATTTATAGTATAAATTATTTTATAATACCTTTTATCATTTTAAACAAATTTTAAACAATCAATATTTATAAAAAATAATAATCTCTACCTTATTTATTAACACTAGAAATAAATTCTTTTAAAGTTCAACTGAAGAAATATGTGGATTTTAAAACCGTTTGAAGGTCAAAATTACCCTGTTCTGGCACTTTTAAGAAAATCGCATTTAATTTTTTCCTTAATAAAATGTTCATTTTTTCTTTTTTCGTAGATTTTTCATTTTCAGTCCTAAAATATAAAATTGTATAAAATCACAATAAATTTTAAAATTGAAAATAGTATCCATCGTAATTAAAAAAAAAACAACTTACACATTATCAAATGCAAATTTTTCCATAAAAAATTTAGAAAGGTCATCAAGAATCGGCTGTGAATGTAGAGCAACAAATTGTTCACGACATAACTGCAATTATTTATATAATTTTACAATTAAATACATGTATGTATAAAGAAAACAAGTTAAGTTTTAGGATATATAACAATATAGCTATACCTTATTCATAATTTCTGCTGTACATGGGTGTGTCCAATAACAATCGTGTACGGATACATAAGTGATACCTGCATGTTCACAATGTATACTGGTAAGCATCATATGACTAGAGTCCAAAGAATGGACGAAATTCGGAGCAAATGCATTTTTTTGCTTTGTTACATTTGGTTTACTATATTCATATAATTTATAACAATCATTTTATTGTTAATAAATTTAAAATCATCAAAATGTAATAATATTATTTTTCTCACCTTAATATATCGGGAGAGGGGGCTGTTGATAGTCTTTTTTTAACACTCCAATGTATTTTGCTATAAGGCTGTACGATGGGTAATCCCAATGGTGTTACCCACTCCAAATTCTGCTCACGTGTAACGCAAATAAGTCCAGCACATTCAGTAAACCAATCTTGAATCTTTCGGGCGCTTTCAAACATGGTCCTTAATGTTTCGAACGTTCGTAGCACGATGTACACCGAGGCAGTCCACAAGTATTCTTGTGGAAAATCGTCAATATCTATTTTTCGATGTAAAATTAAAACATTTTTTAACTATATTTATAAACAAAATGTTATTTCATTTTATGATTGTAAATAAACAATTTAAATATTTTTTTATACCTTTCAGTTGTCGAGCTATTTGTAATTTTGCTCCAAACCACGTTACTCCATATACAGTCGTCATTACTGTTTGTTTAATAACTTTCCTTGTAATAAAACCATCTAAGATCTGAGCTATCTGTTTACCATTCGCAGCATCTTGTCTTCGTCGCTCATCGACCTAAAATCAAATTAATGTATTTTATAATGAAGTTAAAATTTATTAATATGTAAAAAAAGGTTAATTTGTAATAAAAATATATAAAAATTTACCATAGTAGCAATACTGCTGTACACGTCTTGTGGTGAACTACTGGGATATAAGTTGACGCTTTCAGCACCAATTTGATCCCTTCCAAGGGCAGCATAATGCTGAAGTCCGTTACAGCTTCCATCTTGATGAATTGGAAATCCGGACATATACTGTTCAGGATTAGGTGATTTCATTGCAGCGGCTATTTCCATACATGCTGCTAAAGTTTGCCATGGTTCATCTGATTTAGCCCACCACATTTGACCCTTATTTAAAAAGTATATTAAATATTGATTAACAAAAATAAAAATATATAAAAATTTAATACGGTTTTTCAAATTGAAAAACTCACCTTCAATGGTTTTTGAGCACTATCCAGAATTTGGTCCATAACTTTATCAGCGTACTTTAAACGTTCGCTGATCGGATCCCTTTTCTTAAATCCTGTTAAGTTGATGCAATGAAGCTTTAACCATTCGAGACCTCTTGGACCAAGCGGCTTTTTTAAGGCAAATACGAGCAATGATCGCGCTAGATCAGAACCCAAATGGTTCAAATGGGGAGGTATAGGATATACACGCCCTCGAAAATCCATATTATGTGGTAACCAAAAAATTTCATTCCTGAACTAAATAAACAAGACAATTCATATCGATATACAAAAGTTACCCATAAATAAAATATAAAACGCCTTAATACACTGAAGACATTAAAAACTTACATGATTAGCTAAGGATAATCTGTACAAAACATCACACCATAAAGAATACATTTCATTTTTTTTCCTTTTTAATTCAATTCTCTCTTTGTCTAATTTTTTCTTTTCCTCAGGGGTAGCATCCATGGATACAGGAGGTATTGATTCAAGCACAGATGGTGGTTGAGGTATATTTAGCTTAATTGATCCATTATTTTGAAAAACCTATTTCAATTTTAAGAATTATCAGCTATTTTTTATTCAGAAGTATAAATTTATGTTAAAATTTAAGATATTTATTTAACTATTTAAGTTGAAAATATTTATGAAAAACAATAAATAATTTTTCAAAATTACCTTAATTGCTACATCAAGAATCATAGGATTAACAGCCCATGGAATAGAACTTAATTGATTTAAACTATCTAAAGCTGGATACAATTTTTTTGGTGGTGTACTAACTAGACGACTCCATTGAGTGTTCTATTTCATCAGATAAAATATTTATGAAAAACAATAATTTTGCATTATAATAGTATTAATATTATTTTTCTCTGACTTACTCCCATACTTGTAAGTCTGACTAAATCAGTTTGTGTAACAATGTACCCTCCACTATATATAGAAACCCATGGACGAGGTGGACATATGGATGGTACCATAGTAGTATTAAAGGTCAATGATTCTGGTTGAGAATCTTTATACAATTTTGAAATAAAAGGATGAGGTTTGACCTAATAATAAAATTCATATTGAGACTTAAATTTAAAGTTTTTAAATCAATTATAATTATCAATGGTAAATGAATTAGAAATAAAAAAATATTTTGGTACTGGATATAATAACTTGTTTCTTAGAACGAATAAAAATATAGTAACCTCTTCCCTGAGCCGAAGACCACTGTGTCTAAATACTTTGAAAAATACTGGGGTAGCAGGATTATTTTTCTTTTTCTTAAAAACTGAGGTATCAAATTTCAAGTCATTGATTATAATGTTAAATAAAAATCTTCCAACATTTAAATTTATATTTGCTGACCATGACGGCACTTCAACGCCTACTGTTACACCAGATTTATTTGCTTCGTGTTCTAACAACATCCATTTTGTACGATAATTGCATTTATCATTTCTGTTTATAAACCAATCGCAGTATTCCAAGTAAACTATAGAAGTTTTATCATTAACACCATTACTTTGTTTAACTTTGGCCTATTAACATGAATGAAATAATGAATGTATTACATTAAATCATAAGTAATAAAATTGTTTATTTAACAAATTTTTTCAACATTTACCTCATAAATTTTATGTACTTGACTGCCTAATAGTCGACATAGACTGGAAAACGGTGGACTATACATTTCTGAACCCATACCTAATTGACGAACTTGTCTCATTATCAGGGAAACATAATCTTCTGGTTTTAAGACAGATAAATAAGGTGACAAAGTTAATCGAGTACTATGTTTAAAAAACTCATGACCCTTTAATATTGCGATATTCCTTTTAAAAGCAGTTAGTGCCATCTTTTCCCATTTTTTCTCACAATTTGATAATATGTTTTTCTAATATAAAATATAAAAAAATATATTCAAAATCTGTGAAAAAATATTACAATGGAAACTCATTTATAAAATTTATAGAAGTATTTTAAGATTTACCCAGTGAGTAACATTTTGGGAAGAAATTGGTTTAGCAATACTTAAAACTTCTACTTCCCCATTGATTTCCATTTCTATCTGCTTTTTTAAGCGCTCTTTGAGATTGTCAATTTTGAAAAGATTTCCAATTGTACTTGATGGAGTAGCAGTTTCCTCTTTTAATGTTTTCAGTAATTCACAGTCATATTTGGTATCTGGAAATTCATATGAAGGTTGGAATTCATTATCTAATAACTTGACCATTTTTTCAACATGCATTCTTTGATCATGTACAAATTTGGATTTAGTTATTATATCATTTAATGACACTCCATCTTTAACCATTTCTTCATTAAATTGGTTTAACAATTCTGTAAATTACAATGATTAATTTATTATTTGAACTGTGTACAATTACAAATTAAAAAAAATATAGAATGTTACAAAGGTATGACCTAATTTAGTTTTATCATCACATTTTATCCGCCCAATGCAATCATATATATATGCATACGTTTGAGCATTACAATTTATTTTAAAATTTCTTAAATTTTGTAATATTAACACAATAGATTCCAAATCAGAATTAGATGCCAATTTTTCTATGTGAGTATTATATACAGAAATGTCAAAAGACCCAATCACACCAATAATCTTCCTCTTTTTCGGCCTCTTCAGAATATTACTTCCATATGTTAATTGGTTACTTTTTACACATACATCTATATGAGCAAGAAGCATTTTATTCAACTGTTTCAACTTTTCTTCATTTATTAATGCTTCTCTAGCTTTCCGTTCCTTGTCAATAATTTTTTCTTCAGATTCTTCTAAATGATCTGCTTCTTCACTGTAAATGTTTTAATTACAGTTTTGAAGTTAATTTATTTTTAAAACTAAAGATTTTAGTAACTTAAACATTGTTTTACAAATTACCAATATTGAATTATTAATTATTAATATCAATTTATTAAGAGTAAAAAAATTCAATCTAATAAAAAATAAAAAAGTAACAGGAAATATTTATAAAACATTATTTTTGTACCTTTTTTCCAGTATCATTGTATCATCATTGAAAACGTGTTCATCAGTATTATTTGGTATTGATTTTGCAAGAGATGAACTTTTAATTATTTCATCATTATCAACTATGCCAGATGTGTGTAAATCTTCAAGCAGCTCTTCATCATTTTTTAATTCTTCAGCACTTTTAGAATAAACACTCTCATCAATTTCCAATAAATTAGGTTTCTGTTTAACAAAAGCCAATATTGAAATTTTTTATATAAAATAATAATGAAATCATCTTTCAATAATTTTCATACCGCTGTTCTGGCAATTTGATTTATTATTGGATCATCGGAAATGACTGCAGCAAAAATTTTGTTTTGATTTCTCTTTTTTGTACTTTTTATTTTATGCAATTTATCTAATGTAATATCTGGTTGTTCTACCAACATAGAAAGCTGGGTAGCATCAAAATTTTTAACTGTGGTTTTTATATTATTTGTTGTTGAATCAGTGACTGAAATTAAGAATTGTAAGAATAAGTAATATTCAAATAAAAAGTAGTTTTAAATTCTATCGTCATAATTAAAAAAGAGAATCGTTTGTTATTAAAATTAGAACTGACAATAGTCATTAGACTGAATCTTATCACAAAATTATAATGTCAACTATTAAAAAAGATAGATGCACACAAATTTATAATTAATTAATACAAATCTGATGAAGCACCTTCCAAAAGTTCTGCATACTTCTTACTTCTCTTTTTTATTTTTTTTTTTTCCATTGAGCTCATAGTGACAGAACTCGCAGTTGATCTATACCTCAGTTGAAAATGATCGAAAGCTGCAATAACACCACGAAAACACATGAACGAAATAATTGTTCGAAACTGAGGAAACCAAAACCTGTTATTCGGTTTTTTCCCGTGGGATAAAGTGATAGAAAACACACACACACACACCAGGTAGGACAACAAGTGTGACATAACCTCAAAAAATAGTGCTCAAGAACACCTATATCTCTGACATTACGCGAAAGCGGTACTGACAGATTGTGAAAATTGGTGTACATTTGTTCTACGGAATGATTATATCATAATATAACAGGAGTCAAACTCTACATGCTGAGGAGGCGTAGTAAGGACGATATACTAACGTTTCAGCGTGGTGACCGCGGCGACCGTAGGATCGCGATGATAGTAGTTGCAGAAAAGGCAAACCCGGGCCGCGTAGGTCTGGGTCGCCCCCAGCACTCGATACATCGCACGAGTTGGCCCTGACACTCCGATGCGACGAATTACAGGACGGTTACGACGTCGAAGGCTCTCCTCGGCGATTTACGTCGCTGTACCTCGTGTTTGTCCCGGCCATTTTTACATGCTTACTGCAAAGGTCTGCTCGCGCGCACGCGATGAGCTTTGCCAACTTTTGCGTGAATGTGACGTCATGCGAAGATTCGAATTAATATAGTAAAGGTATAGAAACTCGCGCCGCATACACGTGTGCACGCACATACGTTATATGTGTGCGACTGTACGCATTATATAGGTATACACTTATACCGGCGACAGGAACGATAATAATACAGACGTGATGAGAAGTGAGATTTACCGATTGTTGGCGAAGTTTTCGCAATAATTTGATGTTTTGAAGTTTCGAAGTTGTTTAGGGCGTACTTCTTAGAAAAATATATAATAATGGAAAAATTTTTTATTACAAATACAGAGACGCGTTAACCAGATATGAAATAGATAATTGTGATTAAATTTCAATTATGTATAGTAATGAAGTGAGCCCAAGTAATAAAAGATTTTTAATAATTATTTTTATACTAGTAGTACCTAATTAAAGTGAAAGGACAAATGCCCAGACACTTAACAGTAGTTAAAAATAGAAATCTTTATAATAATAAAAAGAACACGCAGAAGGCACTTGTTTAAATGTCTTACTTACGTAAATTGTACTCTATTGATTCCACTACTTTTGAGACAAATGCCGTAAAATGCATCTGTAAGTTGTTCATATGAGAAAGCAAACAAAATTAAAATCAAAAGGAGAATAAATTTTTCTGCGAACATTTCGTAATTTAAATTTTGGATTGTAATTTTTACTATCCTTAAAATAAAATCTGGTATCTGTAATTTCAATATAATTCGATAATTATTTTGAAGATGTGAACTTATTTCATTTTTTATGAAAAATTAATTTAAAGTTGGGAAAGAGAGAAAAAAATTAAATAGAAAAAATATGGATCTTACGTATTTTAATACAAGAATTAAAAAAAAAAACTTTTAAATATGTCAAGGAGCGCGGAAATGCTCCGAAGACAAGTATAGATATGACTGATCATACATATTATTTCGCCTAGTTTAATAGGCACTATTTGTAGCTGAATTCATTATAGTGATTTATAATAAAGGCCATATTCTGAAATAATAAGATTGAAATCGTGAAACTTTTTTCAAACATTTCCCTATATTAACTTAAATTATATTAATAATTTTGAAGTTAAAAAATATTTTAATGGAATCAAAAATTAAAATTTTAAATTAAAATTATAATATGATAATTTTACCTATATTTCTTAAATCAAATAAAAAATATTATTTTACTTTTTCAAAAATTGAAATTATATTTATATTGTAAAAGATGATACATTCAAATGTCTTGTATAATAGAAGATTTTTCCTCTATGTTACATTCTGAAATATATAACCGTTGAATATTTATAAAGCTCGTGATGTTCTTTACCGTACTAATTATTTTCGCATTACTCGTACAGGGAAACGTTTATTGAGCTACAAGTAAAATAATCAGGAAAAGAAAAAGAAAACTTTAGGCTAAAATATTAAGTATGAACGACATATATAAGGATGAACAATGGTATATTACACAACAAGGGAGGTAAAGAGTTGGTCAGTCCAGAGCACGTGTAAATTACAACCCGAGCCGAAGGCGAGGGTGGCAAACATGTGCTCTGGGGTGGTCCTCTTTATCCCCATGTTGCGTATACTATTTTTCACCATACCCGAGCCGAAAATACCACATTCGCGTTTCGGAGCAGGGAGCGAAAGTGGTACTTTCTGCCAGGGTATGGTGAAAAAGTTGTTTGCACGTTCTAAGCGGATATAAGATTCTACGTTTGCTATGCCAGGCATCCACCATTCACAATCATAATCACTTATAGTATAAAATAAAAGTTTCAATTAGATATATAAAAGAAGAGCAAAAGAGGACCTCTGTTATATAGCCTATATAGCTGTTTTCGGTGAACCCTACCGGATTTTGGTACCGGATCTTTCCGAAATATTCTAAACTTGTCTGGCTATTTTAAATACAATAAAAAACTTGCATACGAAACGCTCCCAATATGTTTGATTATATCGATAAATGTTTTCAGGTAAAGGCAGATTTATTAATTATTGTAGCTACCATTAATATTGTAAATAATAGAAAATATAGTTGGTGAAAGAGTATAATGGAAAACCAAGTTTTAATTTGCTTTTAGCAGAGCATTACTATCGAAATTATTATTACAAATAAATGTATAAACCATTGATTCCAAACTTATGAATGATACAAAATTTGTATCATTTTTTACTAAAAATATTTAAAAACAGTTATATCTTTGTACCCAGCTTTTTCTATTAGATAAATAATCTAACATACATACTCTCAACATAACAATATTGTTGAAATATTGCAGTTATAAAATATCACTATATCAGTTTTTGCAAATAATTAAAATAATTGTTCAACAATTCGAGTGTTTTGTTGTTTATTTTGTGTTACAAATCAATCCCTTATTTGGCATGCATGACCTTCTTTAAAGCACATACCGTTCACGGCATTCACGCCACGTCCAATTTTGCAAAACGATGTGGCAACTTTCCAACGAATGACAAGTATTTTAAATATTAACCAATGAAAATTCACCAGCGAGCCACATATTTCGAGCATTTTTGTACAAAACTATAAGAAGAACATTCGAGGCATCGTCACAATTCAGTCTTATTTTGCTTTTCGTTAAAAAAAAAAAACTTTTTCTCTAATCTTTACGAAATTAATTATTCTATTTATAACAACGTTTTCTCCGATACCAATAAGTAAGCATTGCGAATTCGTGAATCCTGGCTTTAGCAGAAACTGCTCTACCTGATTCGCAAGATTCGCAACTCTAAATTAACCGACAACGATTTCGCAAAACTGTATCATTCTCCAACCTTTCCACGTCACATTTAAAAACCATCCCAAGCCAATTCGGCTTACCACCCTTTCCGCAAGCACTCTCTTTTTCTCCAAAATCCCCAATCCTTACGTAAACTTTTTCCCCTTAAAATTATTCCGAAAGCTGTCTTCTCCTTATTTCTACGACTTTCCGGCACTCCCCGTTCGTCTCAGCGCCGGCAGTCTCGTCTATCCTATTGAGAATCCTCGAGCCACTCGCGAGGAAAACAGCTGATCCGCCGTCGTAGCTTGGCCTATCTGTGCACACCGACTCTCCCTCTCTCTCTCTCTCTCTCTACATAAATATATATATATATATATATATATACACACACACATCTCGGTGTCCGCAAGAGGCGAGAGAGCACATGTCCGCGCGGTCTCGCCGCGTCGTCGTCATTCTGCTCCTCTTGCCTACTTCAGCATATTCGTCTCCTTGTTCGTGAGGGATATTACCAGCCAGGAACAACCAACGCTGACATACAAGATCGTGAGCGAGAAAAAATCTCGCACAACCGGCACCGCAACGTGAAGTGCAAAAATCTCGTCTCCCAACCTCTATAGCTATAGTAGACCAGAGAGCGCGAGCGCGCGCCATTGTAGAGAGCGAGAAGCAGCGCACACCGAGTTATATTCGTGCGAGGAGAGTCCGTTATAATCGCACAGTGTGTGCGTGTGTATGTGCGCGCGCTGCTGCTGCTGCTGCTGCCGGTGCGAACGTCGCGTGTGTGTTCTGCGCTGCTCGCGAAGAAACCTCGTCGTCGTCGTCGTCGTCGCCGCCGCCGCCGTCGAGGTAGCTGTATTATAGATCGCGGAAGAAAGTGCGCGCGCGCGTGTGTGTACAGAGAAAAGATCGAGCTTTTGGAGTAGAGCCGAATTGCGTGCGTGAGAAAGAGAGAGAGAGAGAGAGATAGAAAGGAGAGTGAGGACTAGACAGACGGAGAAAAATGGCTGACCGAGACAGCGCATCCGAGAGCGATTCGAGCTCGATTGACGGTGGGCCGATAATGATGCCACCGTCGCCGGTTACCCGGGAGCAGCTGCAGAAGAGGATTGAGTCGCTGCAGCAGCATAACCGCGTACTCAAGGTCGAACTCGAGACGTACAAGCTGAGGGTCAAGGCGCTGCAGGAGGAGAACCGCAACCTCCGACAGGCCTCCGTCTTCATCGTGAGTTTTCTCCGAAAGATTTGCCGGCGCCTTGTATTTAACATACGACTGACTCTTGGGCGTAAATCTATTTGCTTCATTCGATGTTTCTTCGCGCGACGATTGCGCTTTCTTCCTTACGAGAGAGCCTTCTAGAGCGGCTTCCGCAATTTTAAGGCGAGGTTCGCGAGGCCGGTTCTTAGCTGTCGGCTGTTCAAACAGTAGCAGTGTCAAGCCGTTTTACATGGCTGAAAATTTGATGATTTCAGTGGGTGGTTTTAACGATTAAGGATTCTAATTTGAATGAGTTTATGGATTTAAGGAGAGTAAGAAATGGATTTGGTGGGTTGGGTGGGTATCGACAGAGAAGTGCTTTCGATACATGCACTTGCAAAATCTTTGATACAATGGTATTATAAGTTTAAATTAGGTCCGATGTAAGCATTTCATTGTTGGAAATAGTCTATGAGTCAGAAAGATAAAAATTTGTTTTCCACCAGTGAAAACTTAAAATAGAAATTTCGGAGCAACGTGACACTCATTCATTCAAACAGGTTAGGGACACTGAATGCTCATGGCTGTATCTCAGCAAGATAGCTTGAACTTTGTACTTTTCAAGGGAATACAATGTCAAAGCTTGCATCACAATAACAAAATTAATAATGACGCTTGATATTACTATGGTAGGATGAACTTAAAATCTTCAGATATTTGAATATATCAAATACTTATGAGGTTGTAAACTTTTGTATCATTTAGAAAATTCCAGGAAGACTTTTATCATGAAACTCTTCATTATTTGGTGAATTTATCAGTAATGAATGCAGTAGCTTCTTTCCCTATTTGTCAATCATAAATTTGATCAAAGTATTGGATTTTAATTATCTTTTAATTGTTCAATACAGTAGCTGAAATAATAATAAAACTAATTAATAACTCAAAATTATCTCATAACAATTCATTCAAGAGATGACATATTATCTTAATTTTATAATGATTATGATTATTAATAACAAATCTGATGATTTAATGATACTTTACAATCATAAATTTAAGTTATCAGTTACTAAAACATAAAAGTTGCAACTTCTATTATAAAATTTGCGTGCACTTAAATTTATTAAGATTGACTTGACACAGATTATGATAATTTTCTTTCTTTAGAAAGTTATATGACAAACATTTAATAGGACTTTATGGAACCTATAAGAGCTCATGCAATGTATTATCTTTTATTGTCACAGATAAATTTTTAAATTTTCCTTTTTAAGTTGTAACTAGGGCTTGTTGTACTTGCTAAATGATTAATATAAAAATTATCTTTGACATTCATTTATAAACATTTTCTTATAGAATAAGAAGAATTAGCTCTAGACTATTATTAATAAACTTATCCTGATACAATTCATTCAAATTTTAAAAATTTTGATTTAACTTAAACTTAATCCTTATACTATTTATTATAATATTTTTACACTAGTAAAGGGTTAAATACTTAGTTATAATTACGAAATGTTTTTTAATTATACAAGAAAATATAAAAAATTTTAATAACTAAATTTTTTTTTATGAACATTAAAAGTTTTGTATAAAAGTTTTTCATGAAATATTTTGGACTCTTTTGTCATGTTTACTCCAAGAAAAAATTACTTAATGATTCAGCATTTAGTAAATTTAGAACCTTCACTGCTAATCTTCTTTACTTCTTTTTATTTCTTAGTTAAATTAAGACAAAATTTTAATTTAAGTTTTCCAATTTTCAGCAAGTAAAAGCCGAACAGGAAGAAGAATTTATTAGTAACACATTGCTCAAAAAGATTCAAGCGCTCAAAAAAGAAAAAGAAACTTTGGCTCATCATTATGAGCAAGAAGAAGAATGTTTAACAAATGATTTGTCGAGAAAGTTAAATCAATTGCGTCAAGAAAAGTGCCGTTTAGAACAGACTTTAGAACAAGAGCAAGAGTGTCTCGTTAATAAACTTATGCGAAAAATTGAAAAATTGGAGGCTGAAACACTGGCTAAGCAGAGCAACTTAGAGCAGCTGAGAAGAGAAAAAGTAGAATTAGAAAACACACTAGAACAAGAGCAGGAAGCTTTAGTTAATAAATTATGGAAACGAATGGATAAGCTGGAAGCAGAGAAAAGATCTCTTCAAATCAAACTAGATCAACCTGTATCTGACCCTACCTCACCAAGAGAAATTAACAATGGAGATACAGCGACCAACCTCAGTACGCATATTCAGAATCTGAGAGGTGAAGTAGCACGGTTAAGGCATACACTGGTAGCGTCCCAACAAGAGCGTAAGTATTAGTTTACTTAAATGAAGTTCTACAGTCAAATAGAATTTTAAAAATCACCCTTTTTAGTAAAGATTACCTCTATCTCATTATGGATATTAAAAGTAACATTTTTTTTATGCAATAGTAAAATAAAGAACAATAAAATAAGAAACACATTGAATGATTGGAGAGGATGTGCACTCTTGCGACCCCACTTTAATTCCCTAATCCTCCTTCAGTAAAAACTTTGTTCTAATTTATTTCATATTTCCACTATCATGAAAATCTTATACCTTAAATAGTAACATATTATCACAGAATAATATTTTTTAACACGCACACACACACACACACACACGCACGCGCGCGCGCACACACACATACAATAAAAAAGTTTTTTTAATATTACCTAACTTTTTTGTGTAAAATCAAATACAGCTAAATCCGTTGATGAATTCATTTTTATAATGGTCGAATCTTGTATAGAATCAAGGGGCGCGGTAGCGCTTCAATGGCAAGATTCAACGACTTTTTACGAAAAAAATGGTTTTTTTTTTCTCGAAAAGTCGAAGACGTCAACTTGAAAGTAGAGGTGCAAACAAATAGATAACAAATTTTCTATTTCCTTCTTTTCCCATTACAAAATTCTTATATCTAAAAATTTATTTTTTAAGTATAGAAAAAATGCAATATTTTGATATATATGAAGCTAATCTAGCGATTTTTCGTTCATTTTAAAGTTATCAACAATGACATCTAAAGTTATTTGAAATTTCAGATTTTCATAATAGGTGAAATATCAAATTTCTAATTTTTTTAGAATTGATTGAAATAGTTTTAATGATACTATTATCTGTAACAGTAAAAACAGAAGGGATACAGTTTTGGATGTTTTTCTTTTAAGGTTTAAGCAACTAAATCTAGTTAAATGTGGAATTGGCAAATATCTTTCGTTCAGCGTGAGAGTTCGAAATTTAATGTACCTAATTTTGACTCGTGTATTTTTTCGAGCAAAAGTTTGAACTTGGGTGCATGAACCTCGTGAGTCTCTAGTCTAAGTTATTTCTGTCTCCAAACCGTATTAGTTTACTTAATTAAAGTATTGAATAAAAAATATAAATGACTTTTAAATGTATTATTTTAAAGCATGCTATATGATGTAAGTTTTACAAAAAGAAAAACTTCTTGTCACTCTTCGTCCCACTTCTACTACAAAGTAAGGGACTAAAATTTAAAAAAATTTCTATGACGAAGTGGGTTTCCACGACGTTTCAAAAGGTTAAAGTGTATTCAGGAGTTAAAATTTAATAGATCAAGTAAGACCAAGAATCAAGGAGCGCGGAAGCACTCTGAAGACAAGTATTAGTTGAAAATATAGAATTGCTTGAGAGACGACCGCGCTGCTTTTATACGTTAAAATCGATACTTTTGTATTCAAATTTTAAGTAAAATCAAATCCTGTCAAACATAGGTAGCTGAAAATTGACTTTTTTCGTTTTCAGCTGTTTCTTGCTGTTGTAAATTTTTCTCGTATACCAAAAAATGTTTAAAATAAAAAAAAATGGCAGATCTCATCAAATTTCGCTAAATAATTGAGGAACTTGATCACGTGCATATATGTACTTTTATAAGATGTACATACATTTTGTGAAATACCGTAAATGAACTTGATGCGTGAAAAACCATAATTATACAATAATATTTGACATGTAAGAGTTCAGGAATTTTTTTATGATTTGCAGATACAGAAAAGATGCAACGGTATGTAAATGAAGAAAAACATATTCGTGAAGAAAATCTCAGGCTTCAGAGAAAATTACAACTTGAAGTTGAGCGACGTGAAGCATTATGTAGACACTTATCGGAATCGGAATCTAGGTAAATTTTACCAATAATTGAGAAGCTTTCAAGTTTCTAAATATTAAATTTATATGTTCTTACATGTTATACCTTATTAATTTTATTTATTTGTAGTTTGGAAATGGAGGAGGAGCGTCATTATAATGAAACTGTGATGTCGGGTGTTAGCATAAGAGGACGAACTGTTTCAAGCCCAGTGCCCTATAATCCTTCGCCTAGTTGTTCTAGACCACTTAGTCCTGGTAAAATAAATTCTCTGAATATTTTCTGCTTCAGGTACGGAAGAAAAAAATTAATTTTGCAAAAAATATTTTTCAGGTTCAACTTCTCGAGAAAATTTGAATGCTAATCGTTGTTATGCGTGTGGACAGCCGACTGCTAATCTTCCGTTTGCAAGTTCATCTCCTCCTTCAGGAGTAAGTAACTCGAAGTTTATTTAAAATCATTAAATTTATATTAAATACAAACTACTACAATAGAACTCTAGATAAAAATAATAATGAAAAAAATTTTAGGGTCATATTTTAGCACCGTCTAGTAGACGTGCATCGGATAGATTTATTAAACCGGCGATCCCACCAACTATAGTGAGCCCTGGTGGTCCACAATTAGCTAGTACACAGGCTAATACTTCAGGAGCATGTCCTATGGACATTGCAAAGACATAAATTGATTACAAGTAACTATTCTGCCAAGATATTCTTCATATTTTACACGTGTAAACTACAATCACAAGGTACTTGCTTACTTTTTAGTGTTCTTCAAATTACAAAATAATTCTGGTATTTCAAAATTTTTATTTTGCATCAGTTTTATTATATAATGAATATTATAAAATAACTATTTATTTTTATTTATTAATTTTAAATTATTCTCAATAATATTAAAAAATTTAACATCATTTTTGAACATTTCTGTTACTTATTTGGGTTGTCTTTTTTATATTTTTTTCTGATTTGAGCATGTCTGATTTATTCAATGTCTAATAAAAAGTAATGAAATTGATTCTAAAAATTAATAAAAATGAAAAATATTGAATTACCAGCATTGATCATTTACTAGAGTCATAGGCATGAGATAATGTTTTTGTAATCATGATTTTTTTATTCTTCGTTACTAATTATTATTAAGAGTTATTATATTAAATCTGTTAATCTTTATTTGAAAAGCAAGTAACTTGTAGTCGCTCTGTATTCTTTCACCTTATATCAAGCTGCTTACGGCATTCTATACAGCAATATGATGTAAAACAGTATTTGTAAGAGTAACAAAAAATGATCAATCGCTTTAAAATTTTTTGCATTGATGAGAACTTAAATTATGCTTTTGGAATCAAATGAACAATTCAATGAGAAAATTGCGTATTTTCCTCCGTCATTTTATGTTAAAAGTAGCATGTAAATGGGTTTACTAAGGTTTTTATAAATATTCAGATAGGTGATATATTGTTTCCTTTGGTGATATTGTCATGAAAATAAAATAAGTCAAAACTGCGTGTATTGCTAGCAGAATAAAAGAAAAAAAATAATAACGAAAGCTGTATTTCAACGCAGCGTGTTAACAATAACATTTTGTAATAATACATTATATAACAGGGAAATAACTTACAAAAGTTCAATTCGTAATACAGAGAATATAGTTTCGTTCTTATAAAAATTATAAAGCGCAAAGTACTATGTATTTATTGTTCAAACTAAAAGCATTCGTGATATATATAACAACTCGAATGACAAACAAAAATTTGTAACCTATCTAGTAAGTAATAATGGTGATAAGAAAATTTTCTTTTCGTAAATCAGATAAACTGTAGTATTACTATATAAAACACTTTTCGGCTGATTCTTTTGTTAAGTCGATCTGATGTCGAGTTCACCATAAAAAATCGACAGCTGGTGCGAAAATTACGTTAATATACTGTTTGGTATAAAATGCACCTGGGCTTTATTAAACTTGTGATCCCGTGTTCTATAAATAATATTTTTAAAAAAATTATATCACTACGTTGCTTATGCCTTCCATGTAATTTTAATGTCAAAGTTAAGTGAATGGTAAACTCATAGTGGCCTTGTTAATCAGTCCAAAGTGAAAGTTTTTTGTAAAAAATATTCAAGCAGACATCGAAGAAGATTTTCCAAAAGATTTTGTCTTCTTTTTAAATGATAAAATTATACATTTAGAAATATGGAAGAAAAACTCTCATGACATTAAACATTTAGCTTTATGAATTTCATTTGTTGTCTTATTTATTTTAAGTACTGATATTAAATTGTCTCATTAAAATAATTACCTTTAAGTAAGTAGAGAAAGTATTTGTAAGAAAGTTTGACAAAAAAAAAAAGAAAATTTCGTTACCTTAAAATCTCGCAAAAAAAATAAAGTAAATTTTTATAATTTATTAAAAAAGTGTATTTTTTCAGTTTTCATTCAAATAAAATGATTTACAGCAATCAAAAATTTAATAACAGTTATTATAACAATATTAATGTATTTGCAATCTTAATGTTAGTACCTATTTTAAATGAAAGAATGAACAATAATTTTAGTATGAAATTTCAAGATTATGAGGTAACTTGTAATAATCTCAGTAATGCATTGATGCTCATAAATCGTATAAAAGCTCAGATAATACTATACCAGCAGGCCTATGATGTTTGAAGGCAATCAGCTCACATAAATCTAGCACATGATTACATAATGTATATATTGGCAACATGAAAACAGTGATGAAAATCAAGACTATCAAAATCATGTATCTTTAGTCTTACTTATTTGCTGTCAACATTTTTATCGAAATACACAGCAATTAAAGTTTATTAGATTCTTTTGCATAGCAGTTTTTGCACAAAGACAGATGATGCTTCAATTCCTATGAGTAAATGAAGGAAAGCATCAGTGACATTTTAGTCAGTCTTAACTACTTCATCGATGTGTGCGTCCGCATGTGTGAGTGTCAAATGTTAATGAAGAATAATGTGTCCATTGTCGAGCCGAATGTAATTGTGGCTATTTTAAACTAAAACTAGAAATAACATGTGCTCTGTTCAAGACTTTATTATTAAACATTACACATCTATGTGTAAAATGTGATGAATATATCTGCTAATAAATTAAGTCAACTTATAAGTTTGAAAAATTAATTTATGTTATTAAAGTTGTAATGAATTGCGTATTATATACTTTATCTTTATAATATAAAATAAATTGATTTTTCAATATTATTTAGTGGATATTAATTGAGGAACAGTTTATGCCATTACTGATTGTATGCATATAAAGACTGCATGTATGTGTGCACTCATCAAAGTTTTACTTTAATCATCTATAAAAAAATGTACATGTTATTGAAAATTCATGTCATTTAAATAACAAAAAATTATTCTAAATTTATCTTAAATAGTTATGGTGCTTATTTAGATTATCTTTACGAATTTCGGAAATAAAACATAATCAATATTGTCATCTAAAAATTGAAGAGGTTGTAACGCTGTATATGTATGTCAATAGGCGCTTCTACAGTATAAAAACTTTTTTAAGTGTTAAAAACTGTATAACTGTTATTAATAAAGATGGATATGAAAAACAATTGTTTTTAAAATATCTATTGATAAACTTTAGATTGCTAAAATTTTGCATATATCTAATTGTTATAAAAATTTCTTATAAATAAAACATTCAGAAGCATAATACTTGAAAGTTGCTAATTCAATTTGTAAAACTTATTAGAAAATGCTAAAATGTAGAATATCAATGTAAAACTTAAATAATATAATACAATATCATAATAACTTGTTATAATAAATTAAAAAGAGAACTCACAATAAACAATATCTTATTTTTATCTTTCTAATTATCTATCTTCATATTCATCTTTACCAATAACACATTGTTAATGATTTTAAAGTAATTCTTTTGTACTCATACCTTGAAATCTTTAAGAGAAATACATACTCATTATCAACGGTAATACATTTAATTTATTACAAAAAAATTGGCATGGTATTTTTCATGTTCTTAAAAATCACTCGAATTTTTATTTGCCTATCACTCTATAAACGAGAATGAAGATTTTCGTAATAATATAGGACTTTAAATAAGTGAAAATTATAATAATTATATAATATAATTTTATTGAATGTTTTATAATTCTTCATTGTGTAATGATGATCTTTATTGTGTGAACGTTGCTTCATTATTTGTATTTTTAAATTGAATAGCACAGAATCATACAAGAATAATTTTACATCAATTTTACGTTCACATTGTCAATGTAAGATGCAACGTTATTGTTAACGAGAAACGTATGCAAATGTTTCTATTCACATATTATGTATTTTACTGATGCTTTTATGAAATACACCATCTTTTTTGCTATTAGATTTTATGTCTTTGATCACCACTTACATTACAATTATCTTACTATTAGCTATTAATGAAATATATCATTAAAAAATCAAATTAATATAAGAAATTAATATTTATAATAGTATATTACGCACCATGGGAGGAAAAAACTTGGACAGTCCATATCTCGTGTAAATTGCCACCCGAGCCGAAGGCGAGGGTGGCAAACACGAGATGTGGTCTGGCTAATTTTATTCCCATTGAGCGTATACTATTTTTCGTTATACCCAGGCCGAAAATACCACATTCCCGTTTTTGCGCGGGGAGGGAATGTGATACTTTCGGCCAGGGTAGGCGAAAAATAAATTACTAGATTTAGGTATTTTTACAAATATTCTTTTGAATTCATCTTGAAATTTCAATGATAATTTATTTTTATTTAAGTTAAAAAATGTAATAAGCTTTGAGTCTCATTAATCTCAATTAGTAAACAGTAAATGGTTACAACAGTAAATTTCGATTCTAGTGCGTGAAAGTGATTTTATCCTCATGTAAACGATTGCGTTCGAGCAAAGCGAGGGTGCGATAACACGCGGGATTAAAATCATCTTCTCGCTCGTGTATCGAACAGTATTTTTTACACGGCATGCACAAAGCTTGACTAGTGCATATTTTTTTATTCAAACATACATGCGAAGTCCAAGCTCTGTGCGTGAAGTATCAAAAAAGAAATAATTTATATAAAATCAATAGTTTTAAAGAATCTTTGTGTTCTAGTAGCAAATTAAATATTGACGATTTTATAAAATATTCTTGGTAAGAACATTAATTCTTAATAAGAACTTATTATTGTTTTTTGTTTTTTATAAGTATGTACAGCATAACCGTTACTTTTCTTAAACAGTTTTAGTTATCATGAAGCACTCAACCTGAAGTGTGATGACACAGTCAGTCTCATCAAAAGCAGCCATGTAGGCAATGAGATACTATTTTCAATTCCAGTTGGCCAACTGAAAAATGAGCCCAATGGCCAAAGGGAATCTTTTGGAAGCATTAGAACAGGCTCTGTACGGTAGAGGAATAATAGAATTGATGTGAAAATACCCTGCAAAAATTTTAAAAGTAGAAAAACAAAATTAATATATTTAGTTTTCAATTTCTTCTGTATAAATTGTTTACTTACATTTAAAACACGAATTCCATAAGTTAGTGACATTCGCAATTTCATTCTTGATGCTAATCGTGTATTTACTAAAATAAAAGTATGATTTACCTTATAAATGTCAATTTTATTATTTATAAATGTAACATAGTCAAAATTTAGAAATTAAACAAAAATAAATACTTTTTTCTTTTGCTTCAACCTCTAACTTATTATATCTCCTTTGAAGTTTGGCATATCTTGAAAATTCATCTACCATAGATATGCTAGCCATTTCTTTTTTTAATGCTAGTATATCTTTACGAATTACTTGGTCTTCACTTGATTCTGAGAAACTCCATTGTAAAATCTAAAAAAGTAAATAATATACAATAAGATGCAAAAAATTTCTTTTATTTTTATACTGCATATTCATTAAATATAGATACTCACAAATTTAATAATTAAAGATGCAATTAAATCTACAAAACATGTCAATGTTGCCAGAATAAACAAGTAAGCCATTGTTATTGAATATCCTAAATATAACTCTACTAAACTGAAATTCAATATTATTGATATTTCTTTTTTCTGTTGAAGTAAATAAACATTTTATTTTTAACTTCAAAGGTTATGTCGACGTTTTCTTATTGCTCTGCATATGAAAATTTTCTTTTCACATCTTCATTGAATCTTTATAAGTAATCACTATCCGTTCAAATTTCACACATTGCAAAAACCACAAATTACAAACTCAATTTTTCACAAAAGTATAAACAATTTCGACGCAAGCACGAGTCATCGTCTGGTCTTCTGCCCTACCGTGAGAACTTGCTCAGCTTGCGCTTTACTTGCACTTTGCACAGTTCTGACATCTACAATGAATTTTAACACGCCGCCGGCCGATACTGGCGCTGTGTATTGAAAAACACGGAGGGTACGCACCACGCACCGCACGTGCTGTAAATGCGGGCAGATGCTATCGTTAGATATTTGTTAAATAAATAAATTATACACGATGAGCGACTCAGAATGTGAATTAGACAGCGATCATGAGATTTCGGAAAATCATGGGAAACTCCTCGACGCTGTGCGTCAGTTGGACAGGGGTCAGAGGTATGTGAATAAATCTTAGGTTATGTCACGCATGCTAATTTTTAGTAAACATTTAATTTCCTTGTAAATATGTAATTTGTTCATATACATTAAAAGAATTTTCGAATCCCCTATAGTTTTTCTATTAATCCATTTTTTTATTATCTTTAATTTATTTCATTTTTCGAAATTTTGCTAAGTAGTTTATTGACTCCAATCAAGATTTCTAAAACTTTTGTGTAATGCATTTATTAATGTCATTTAATATTTATTTAATTACAGAGTGAAACGTCATATAATAGAAGAACCCAATCCAGAAAGTTCTAATTTCACCTTAGTCAAAACTGATGCCAGTGATAAAGATTTTACTGTGCCAGAAATCAAAGGCAACACTTTACCAAAATCTTTTGAGAAACCTGCTGCAGAAAAGGTTTGTTTTATCCATTTCAACTGTATTATTTCTATGTTATTGTCATCATTTTAATATTGCATATTATTCATAGATAAAACGTGTGGTTGGCTTTGAAAATACAAAAAAAGAACTTGGAAAATGGAGTGGAATAATAGCAAGAAACAGAACTGCAGCTTGTGTCAGTTTTCCAATAAGTCAGTCTTCTATGAAATTAGAGTCCACAGATACACTTGTCAAACGTTTTCGTATTCAATCAGAATTAGAAAAGAAACTTGCAGAGGTAGATGGTCCCAAAGAAGTAGAAGAAGACGATAAAGATCAATTTCATCTGACATTGGCAGAAATATTAGAAAGAAGAAAGGAAGCTGCAAAATTCAGAGCACAAGAGGTACATATTTAATACAAGTTACCATTACATGCTTCTTAAAATCTTAATAACTAATAATTAATTATTACAGAGTTATAAAGCAGCAAAAGCTCTAAGACAAAATAAAATCAAGAGTAAAAAGTATCATCGAATTCAAAGGAAAGAAAGAATTAAAAAAGCATTGAAGGAGTTTGAAGAATTGCAGAAAACTGATCCTCAAGCAGCTCTGGAAAAATTAGAACAATTGGATAGAACAAGAGCTGAAGAACGTATGACACTGAGGCATAGGAGTACTGGTCAGTGGGCAAAAAGTAAACAAGTTAGAGCTAAATATGATAAAGAGGTAAAAATAATTATATTGTTATTTTAAATAGTCTGTAAATTAAAAAATTTGTTATATATAAACTTTATTTTATTATATATTAACTTAATTAATATATATCTTTCCTAACAGAGTCGTCAAGTATTGGCAGAACAATTAGCAATCAGTAGAGAACTTACTCAAAAAATAAATAAGGATGATGATACTGATGATGATGATGATCAAAATCAACCTATTCCATTGTCAAGTACTGATAAAGAAAATCCTTGGTTAAATGGAGCAAAGACTGAATCAGAAATTGACAATTTTATTAGTGGATATCGCAAGTTTTGGGATGGAAAAAATAAATCTAAAAATGAAAATACAGCTACTGAGAATGAGAAGGACGACGCAGCACAAAATAAAAAACTATTTGAGGAGCCCGAAATAAAAGAAATATCTAAAAACCAAAATCCTGTTGAAAGTGTTATTGAAGAATATTTACCTGGACAAAATGGATATAGTGATCATGATTCAGGTGTATCTGAAGATGAAGAAACAAGTAATAAACAGAGTAAAAGAAGACAGAAGATAAAATTACAGAAAGCTTCAAAAGATAAGCTTGGTATCAAATCACCAAAAACTAAAGTTGCTAAGGTAAAGCCAAAAGTAAAAGCTGGTACTTCAAGTTGGTCAATATCTCCTGTTGATTCTGCTGTAGAGAGTAATTCAAATGATACAAAAGAGTTCGATATCGACGATCTTTTTGATGCTGCTGAGGATAAATTACAGGCCAAAATTAATAGCAAACTTGCCAAAGTCAAACGTATGCTCGAAAGGGAAACAAAGTATGAAAAAAAGAGAGGACTAAGAAAAAATAAATTTGATGAAACCAATGATGTTGAGAAGCTTGGATTGAAAGGGCAACAGAATCTGAAACCAATAATCAATAAGCCAATGGATGAATCGGCTAATGCTGGACCGTCAGACGACAATCCAGATGTTGCAAAGATCACAAACATAACTGATTTTAATAAACAAATGACAAAACCCAAGTCAACTGAAATCGATCCTAGTAAGTTCATGAATATGAAGCCAAAACATGCAAATACGGCATTGCCTGATGAAGTCGGTGGCGAAAACGATGCTCTAGACGATAGTGAAGGAGAGGCAGATCAGCATCAGATAATAAGTGAAGCATTTGCCGACGACGACGTGGTAGACGAGTTCAGAAAAGAAAAAGAAGACGAGGTAAGTTAATTCTAACATATCAAAATTAATTTTTCACTGTATAAATATATCAATATAATCCATACTATTGCTTAACATTCACCTTCTTTTCTTCAGATAAAGAAATCACTGCCGGAAGATGTAGACTTGCGACTACCAGGCTGGGGTAGCTGGGGTGGCAAAGACCTCAAGTTGCCGTCACGCAAGCGAAAACGCTTCATTGTCAAGTTCCCCAAAGAAGCACCACGGCGCGACGAGAACAAGGGTGACGTAGTAATCATCGAGGAAAAGTGCCCGAAGATCAAGAAGCATCTTGTCAGCGAGCTGCCCTTCCCCTTTACCAGCGTGCAGGACTACGAGGCGAGCTTACGTGCGCCCATTGGCCGAGATTTCGTCCCCGAAAAAACTTTTAGCAAACTTATTACTCCAGCCATCAAGACAAAAATGGGTAAGATCATTGAACCCATGACTGATGACGTCCTTGTCAAGACGAGTAACTTGAAGAAAAGGAAGAAACCCGAACCCAAGAAGGAGCCACAGGGCAAGAAGCAGAAAAATGCCGGTGATAAGAGAAACGCTACGAAAAAGGGACAGCAGGGTGGGAAAAAAGCTGTTAAAAGCGGTTGAGTATTAGAGAGTGTAATAGTGTATAGTGTGTATTTGAGGAATTGTTTGGGGGAGATAAAATAAAATAAATTTACCATACGTACGGTATGTTATCAAGTGGCGAAAGTTGAGTAAGAGTACCATTTGTTATTTTCTTATTGATCGTTAATTTTATATTTTTCATTATTGAAAATTAACGATTACTTTAAAGATTAGTAGGGAATTTAAATTACGAAAATATAGAATTACAAAGGTTTCAAAAGTTTTGAAACCTGACTTTAAGCCATAATGCCAGTTACGGCTGAAAATATATAGTATTTTGATATAAACACACTTTTATTGAGACTCAAAAATTATTATTGAAAGAACGTTTATTGCAAATCGTTTTTTCTAAGTCTGTATTAGAGTAGATTAATGTCTGGTACATATATCGAATCAACAATGATAATGTTTTTTTTTCTATGTTATATTGCGATACAAGCTTTGTAACTAGAAATGAATTATAAAATATGTATATTTTAATAATAATAAGTATCAAACACCATTTTTGAACGCGTGATTTGAGCGAATATAGAAATAACATGGATAATGTTATTCTGATTACAGAAATAGTTAAATATGCTCAACGAACTTTGTTTAAAAAAATATAAATTATTCGTAAGAAATTTGTATATTTATTTTAACCATTTTCTCCTTAATATGCTGAATTGGTGATTGAGGTATTATCACGGACAGTCTCGTTTCAATCACGTGCCGAAGTATCATTGAAAAAGTTGTGCTGACTATCTTTAAAGCCATGCATCATTTGGTTTCGCAACTTTGTTTTCTAAAGAGATGAAAGGTGCACTTTTTACTTTGGATATTCATTCGTACATGGACAGTTTTATTAAACCCAGAAAATTATGTCGCTCATCTATTTTTTTAATTTTGAAAGACAATAATTTAATAAGTAGTATTTGTACAGAGATTGGATTGAATTGTTGAAATAATTGACACTACTGTAAAATCAATAATTAAAGGGATGACTGTTCTATGGGTAATTCGCTGCTAATTATGCGCAATTGATTTGTCATGGTCCGATATTTACCGTAATGAATTAAAAAAAAAAAAAAATAACGGAGAACATTGCGAGTATAATATCAATTGAGCAGAACACTGACAGCAAATTACCAAGATAACATGGCACTAACGTAAGATCAATAATTAAAGAGATAACTCTTGTATGGGTAGTTCACCGCTATCTATGCGTAATTGATTTGTCAAAGTCCGAAATTTACCGTATTTTATAAAGACATAAAAAAAATTATTTGTAAAAAAATAATAGAGGACATTGCTATCATAATATTACGATAGTAGAGCACTTATAATAAAATTAAATAATATGAAATAATTTTTTTACGAAGAAATTGACCGCTAAGTTATCCGGGTGCACTGTTAAAATGATATTATGATAGCAGGGCATTAACGTGAATTGCTGGAAATTGCTGCTAATTATCCGTAATGTACATGTAATAGTCCAAAACTCGCTAAATTTTGCTAAAAAAAAAATACCATGACGCACTGCCAGTAAATTACCAAGATAATATGACACTAAACGTAAAATTAATATATAAACAAAAACTGTTTTATGCGGAAAATTTGTCTTTCCTGGTTACTTAAGTCGTAAGACTTTTATTTTACTTTAACTACCGATAGCTGCCTGTCTGTGTGGCGATTGTTATTGAAAGAAAGTTTATTACAGATCGTTTTTTCAAAGTCTGTATTAGAGTAGATTAATGTCTGGTACATATGTTGAATCAACAATGTTTTAACGTTTTTTTTCTATGTTATATTGCGATACAGGCTTTGTACATAGAAATGAATAATAAAAATGTATTTTAATAATAATAAGTATCAAACACAATTTCTGTACGCGCGATTTGAGCGAATATAAAAATAACATGCATAATGTTATTCTGATTACATCTGTTCATTAAACCCAGAAAACTATATGCCGTTCATCTACTTTTTTTAATTTTGAGAGCCAATAAAATTTAATAAGTACTACTTGTATAGAGATTGGATTGAATTGTTGAAATAATTGAAGTAGCATGGAAAATTCTGCGACTGACCGTCTATTATCTGCCATAAAAGATTTTTATGAATTAAGATCAATATCTTTTGGTACCTAATCGTTGTTCAAATAAATATGCAAATCCACGATAATCTCATCCGGAATAAACAACATATATACGCAGTCATTGACATACTATACTTCGTATCAATCACTGCTATAACAGCAAACAAAATTTCCAACATTCCGATTTGAATTTTTCGAACTGCGGCAAAGACAAAAAGCTATACTATACCTATATTATAAATTGTTCTTAGAAAAGAAGAATATCTCATTTGAAAAGATAACCTTTATACTAAGAAACATGAAGTTTTTGCACAATTTCTATCACTTCAAGTATAAAAGTGATTTTTAAATCGCGATAA
The DNA here is from genome assembly GCA_036873485.1 of Torymus texanus. Classification (NCBI taxonomy): domain Eukaryota; kingdom Metazoa; phylum Arthropoda; class Insecta; order Hymenoptera; family Torymidae; genus Torymus; species Torymus texanus. The sequence continues at coordinate 2,346 of JAYJLV010030918.1, read as the reverse complement.
CAACCGCGGAGACTTTCGCCGTACATCATGTGTGTGTATATATATATATATATATATACACACACACACACACATCTTGGAATACTTTCCATCCGTCGAGCATTGATTAAAAGGATATATTTAAATAAGCGCAGCGGCATTACATTTTTACGATAATTATTTATCGGCGATATATTCGCATTGCAACTGGATTATTCTAGCTGAGAAATTTCAAGTGAACAACGCGTGATGGAAAGCTACTTACATTAAAGTGAAAAATAGTGCATTGGCAAACATCCGCGTTTATTGTATATTATAAAATACGTAAATTCTACAAACAGACGTGTTCGTATGTAGAGAAAAGCCGCTCGGATGAGTACGAAAAATTATTGGAATAACGGTAAGAGGGTTAGAAGGCAATCGTATCAGCATCCACCCCGACGTGGCGCCGTCGACGACGACGCGTCATCTGCGAGAGAAAAACATTATACATTATAGTGGCTAAAAATACCCGTTACGCGCGATTATCGCACTTTTTATGAGTAAGATCGTGTACATTTCTTTTTTGCGCCGACATCGCGATCGGTCCTTATCAAAGTTCGCCAAACTACTTAAGAATCATTCACGTGTCGGTTTCACGAGGGCGAAAGAATTCTTGATTTCGCAATTTAACGGTCGCTAAAACGTTGTTATGTCTTATTTTCGTACTTTTTTTTCATACAATGTAGAAGAGATTAGAAGTGCGATATTTTATAGTAATGAAAACATTTTTGTCGAAAGTGATAAGATGAACGGATTATAATGATTGATTGTAGTTATGCGGACGATTTCTATCGTTTGTGAAATGCGATTTTGTGTGTCTACGACGTGAAATTGATAACTATTTTAATAAAAACTTTAATTTTATTTTACATTGCACTCAATCGGGGACACTTGACGTTATCAAAATGTTCTTGAATCTTCTAGACTCATTATAATATAAAATTCAAAACACGCGTTATTTCAGAATATTTCGCTTCTATTTATCATTCCTATCAATTCTTATGCGTGTCATCAACTTACGAATAGGACTCCGATTAAGTAGGCGACCAATTGAATTGTTGTACATTTACTCAGTGAAATAGGATAATTGGTTTTTTAAATAAAGACAATTATTTTAATTTTCTGAATAAATTATATAATTTTTAAAATAATACTCGCCATTTTTTAAACTCATCTATTATTTATAATACCTCTATTATAGAAAAAAAAGTTGATAAAAGTACATTCCCAAAAAAATACCCTTCGATCTCATAAAGCTACTAAAGATTAAAAATCTCTCCCTCACACAATTAAAAAGCTTTCCAAAACGCTATACGACGTTTAGTTATATGATTGGCAATTTATTTTTTGCAATGAAAATTAAGGACAATATGCCAAAATTGAAGTTTAACAATAGAATATTTTATTTTTCTTAATAATTCAAGCTACCAATCTAATCAAGGCCAATTTTTTCAACACCCAATATCAATACTAACTTACACATTACAACTCTTTGGCTTCCCGGAATAACCGAATAAGCCCTTTCAAGTTTACGAGAAAAACGGGTTTATTGTTCAAACTTATATATGTAAGATCGGGAGAAACGAAATGAGTCGCGATATTCGACTAGTCAATTGACACATTCAAAACACATATTTACATGATGGTTTGAACAGATTATACATTTTCTGATGCGTTAAAAACGAGTAAGAATTCAAAAAAGTATGAACTTATCTGATAGTGCGGTTCGCCTTTATTTTAGAGCGTATTCTTTAATTTAATTATACAACGAGTCAATAAATTACAAAATTAACAATTTTTCAATGAATTCTTCTAACTTATTAAAGAAATTTATATTTTTCTGACATTTCTATTAAATTTAACCATTTTTATTGTATTTGTATTGTACTAATATTGTTAAATTTTAAAATGTTTTATAATGAAAGTATATAAAAATTTTTTAAATAAACAGATAAATATATATTAGCCATCATATTCACATTAAATTTGAATAAATAAAATAAATGATAACTATACGATAAACGAAAAAAATTATGGACTTATGCCGTTATTCCGGGCAGAAAATTCGAAAAATGGACTTAGGTTTCGGGTGAATTGTAGCTTTATGGCAATATTTTTGCTACAACTGAAAGTGATAAATGAAAAAAGCCTAAGTATTTGAAGATACAAAATCCGGAGTTATCTCGATTTAAAAAAAAGTGGACTTATTCGGTTATTCCGGGAAACCACAGAACTATATACCCCATATCTAGGGTTGCCACCTGTACGTTAATATAACGTACTGTACGATATTTTGGACTAATGTACGTTTAACTTTTAAACAAG
>JAYJLV010030889.1:8569-29307 GCA_036873485.1 Torymus texanus | reverse complement strand
GGGTGATTTCCAGCTTGTGTAAAAAATTTAAGAATATTAAAAATTTCTGTCCTCACGGTTGACGTGAAATAGCCCATGTATACCTCAAAATTTTACTCGACGTAAAAAAACTTCTATTTTAAGATTTACTCGTTAATTGTTAAACATCGAGCAAACATCCTGCCGCATGCTTCGACATATATAACAGTAATAACAATAAGGAAAAGAAAAAAAGTGAAATTAATTTAGTTTCAATTAAAATACAAATTTACGTACAATAGATACTTAAAAAGAAATGTACACATCGTGTTACTGTTTCAATGGAAAAGAAGTTGGTGATAATAGTAATGGTTTAGAATGTCAAGAACAACAAGGATCGTATTCGTATTAATTATTATTTAGAGTTTAATGTTTTAAATTAGCATACAAGCATTACAATTATTTATTTACTAGGCCAACGGTGATTGGCAATTTCAATAACAATTACTCTTATTAAGATAAAAGTTTTTTCATTTTACAAATTTTTCCGTAATCGATCCGTCGACACAAATCTCACGGTATTACCCGTAACTCGGGATTACCCTGTATATATGAATAAATATAAATAAATACTCATTTAAAAATAGTTTTTTTCTTTTAAACTGATGGGCTGTATAAATAATTGAAATTTAAGATACCTTTCATAAAATTCCAAAATATTAGTTGTACTTTAAGTATATTAAAATAAAGGAAAAATGTAAAACTTGATATCAACGTTTATCTACACATATATAACCAAAGAGTACCAACATACTTAAAAAAGAATCAAGTAGATCTTTAAAATATCATTAGAAACCAAGAAAAAAAACTTTAGTTCATACAAGATTTAACTCAACAAAAATCAAATGCTTAACATAACAAAAAAAGATTTCACTACACTTTAAATCTTTAGAAAGATCAAGCTCTACAAAACAATTCTCAAGGACTGCACAGCCACGGCGCACCATGAACTTAACCAAGTGTGCCTCTCCGGTCATTAACACCCTCCCAAAAATACAAATACTCTTCTTACGGTAAAAAATCTTTTATCGCTATTCTTTCCCCTCCCCCCCCCCAAAAAAAAATAGACGCCGCTGTGAAGAAAAATCTTGAGTGACGGGGCACGCGCTCGTCGTATATTTCCGTCTCGACGCGAAAAAAGGGGGAAGAAGAAGAAGAAGAAGTAGTAGTAGTAGAAAGAGAGGAAGAAATCTCTATTTCCGGTGCGCCTCGCCCTCAGAACCGCGCGACGCGATTTTTATCCCCCCTGTATATATATATGTGTGTATATTATTAGACGCCGGTAAGTAAAGCTCGCACGCGCGTGTGTAAGTCACGACAGCTGCGAAAGTAAGTACGCGTCGTTTTTCTTGGAAGGGAGAGAAAATTATGGAGGTTTTTAATGATAACAAAGAGAGAGACGAAGGGGAGTATGCGTCTGATGACTTTTTGAAATTGCGCGGCGCTTGAGCTTTCAAGAAGGGATTGAACCGTGAGGGTGACAAATGTCGTGAGCTTTTTATGTATATGTAGGGTTTGACTTTTTGTATATAGATTAAATTTCCGGAGGGAGAGAGAGAGAGAGAGAAAAAAAAACGTGGAAAAAGGACGTCTGTTATAAATACAAACAAGGCGGCAGGGTTTTTTTTTCAGTGACACAAAGAACGAAGAAAAATGTTCTCATTACGAGTGTTGCATGGTTTGCCTGAGAGAAATAGTACCATCAAAGTTTCTTTGTTCCTCACTCATGAAACGTAATGTTGTTCCCTCGTTCAAATGAATATAAAGTTTGTATCGTTATCATGATACGAAATAATAACAAAAATTTAATGAAATTATGTAACAAAAAAAACCATTCAATATAAAATTTTTTTTAACAATTCTCGTTCAACTCAATTCCCATTCACCGCTCATGACAATCGTCATCAGCTGATCGCCGTCCAACCCTCGTCTTCCCTGTTTTCAACTGTTATAGACACTTTACAAACATACCTGATATAATGCCAATGGGGCGGGATTCCAGTCTCCGGGTTTCCTGGGTTCTCGTACATGCTTATGTAGTCCAGAGGATCGGGACCACCCAACCTGCGGCATAACAGACACACACACACGCACGCATACACGCGTGAACGTTAGAATGCGGTTTTTCCACTGCGCGAGTTCTTTGTTTGTTTTGGGGTTGCTCCGAAATTTTTCTTTTAGTTTCGCGCATGGCAAGTGGTTTTACAAAATCGAAATGAGTAATTTAAACGACGAATTATATTATATATGTATATATTTCGCATGCGTTAACTGCACGAGTATTATACGCAAGCCATATTATATATATCTATACGCGCTCGCCATCATTGAGCAACGGCTTTCACTTCGCGCGACACATAAAGTATAATCCGAAAAGTGCGCAGAGGTTCGAGGTTTACAAATACCGTAACATTCGTTTTACTAACCTAGAGAGCTAAGTACACGCAAAAATCCGAATAACCCGCAGTGTCGTACGCGAGAATACAGAGGTTGAGTATAGTACCGCGCGCTTTGTAGGTTAATTTCGCGAAGCGCGTCGTGCACGCGAGCAACAAGTATTTCAATATACGCGGTAAGTATACCTACGCCTAGACAGCGCGACGCTTGGGGTAACAAAGAACCCATAGGTATCAAAGAAAATAAAACTCCTATTCACTGTACTTACCAATACTTGACGATAGCGGTGACGGTAAGTGGATTACCCTGTTCAGGATATACTTCCCTACAAAGCTGGTGCAGGGCATCAAGACCCATAGCAATCGACTGACAGCCGCCCGGTACAACGACTCCTCCTCCGCCTCCTCCTTCTCCGGCGCAATTGTTACCATTAGTTCTGGGAGAACAATCCTCGCGCTCGTTCCTCATAGTAACCGGTTGATAAGGATTATTATGATACATGCAGTAGGTATACACAACGGCAGCAACGGGAGGTTATATTGTTGTACACTGTCGACGCGGTAACTGGTGCTGATGATAGGAGCGAAAGGCGCCGCGCGACTGACTAGTAGTCCGCAGAAAGACTGCTGCCTGGCTTCTGATGGTGGAACGGAGAGAGAGGAAGAGAGGAAGAAGAGGAGGGGAACTGTAATGTGGGTGGCCCGAGACATCGTCGCGACGACGGAGAGAGAGAGAGAGAGAGAGAGAGAGAGAGAGAGAGAGAGAGAGAGAGAGAGAGAGAGAGAGAGAGAGAGAGAGAGGAGAGCTAGTTCGGTGTAGCGCGCATACCTGCATTTTTTAATCTGTTTGGCGTAAGTATATAAGTATATACGATGATCGTGTTTCTGAAACGTGCTGATGATTTAATATGTGAGGAAGAAATTTTTGCGACGGTTGGCGAGAACTTGATATACTTATTTATTTGAGAAATTTTATATATAGGGGTGTCTGGCGATGATGATGATGTAGTATTATTCAAGCTGTTATAACTAAAATGTTTATTCTCATGTTACGGTTTATTATTCGTGAGATTACAAAAAAAAATAAAATATAAATTTTTGTTTTTCAATTGAATTTCGTGGCGATGTTTAAATTTTATCGTTTTACGCTGTAAAATTTAAAATAAATTAAATAGATAAAAATTAGACTATTTTACAATGAAAGTCTCTCGATTCATATTTTGTCGTTGTAACAAAAGGATTATATTTACATTCGTTACGAGAAAGTAAAGTTTTTTTTAGAACTTTATAACTATATATATCGTGACCGACTTTACACTATACTTTATTTTTAGAACACAGGTTGTTAACAATAGCAAGCGTGCAAATTATTAATTAAAAACTTTATTCATACTTCACTTCACCCATATTTCGTACTCAATGAATTACCCGCGCACCTATACACTAGCAACACTATATACACACATATGTACTATATATATTCATATATATACACGTCTTGTCAATTAGGTTAGTTAGAGCCTTGGAGCAAAATACACAACACGAGACGACAGAGTATACGAGCACACTGTGAAGTACTTGCTTATATACACTTGAAGAAAAAGGCAAATGCATGAGCAGAAGAAGACCTTGTTATTGAGATGATACTGTCACTGATATTCGGCAGTGCGTTGTTGCTCCAGCTGATGGGGCAGCACGACTGTCTTGCCTCGACTGCGGAAAACAAGAGCACCGAGACCCAACAGGAGTACAAGCCCAAGGGACCGCTCGTGCTCTGCAAGTTCCTGTAAGTAGGGGTGTAACAGTTGTTCTTCAATTAGTTGAGAGGGAATCTCTTTGTTTATTGCTGGGTTTGTATGTTATAGGCCTAAAGAGTTTATAGAGTGCGATGACCCAATTGATCACAAGGGCAATAAAACAGCGAAAGAGGAAGTTGGCATGGGCTGCGTTAAGGTAAAGTTTGAAGATTTTTAAATAAGTCGCTTAAAGTTTCTTCATCCAAGTATTATAGTGAATTTGTTCTTTGCAGTTTGGCGGCTCCAAGTATGAAGATGTAGAGAAGACAAAAGTATTCTGCACAGTTCTGACAGATATTGAATGCCATGGCTGTAGGACATTTCTAAGAGAAGGTGTGCCATGTGTGAAATACAGTGGCCATTATTTTACTACAACTTTGCTATACAGTATTCTGCTAGGTTTTCTGGGCATGGATCGCTTTTGCCTAGGACAAACAGGGACAGCAGTTGGAAAGCTATTGACTCTTGGTGGCATTGGAGTTTGGTGGGTCGTAGATGTCATTTTGCTGGTCACAAACTCATTGCAGCCTGAGGATGGAAGCAATTGGAATCCATATGTCTGATATTGTAAAATGTGCTTAGTGTTTAAAAAGCAATTTTTGAGTGGCAGTGGAATTTGATTTCACTGTACTGGTTGATAAAAGGGATTGCACTTCTATTATCTATAACTTTGATAAAAGCATTTAATATTCTTCATTGAAAAGTCTATGTATTTTACTGAACATAAGTACTAATAGTTGTTGAAGTGATTCTTATATCCATTAAGCGTAAAATTTATGAAGAATTTTCTGGAAATATTTTAAAAAACCCTGAATAGAATTTCAAGAAGCTTCAATTTTTTTATGTAAACAAGCTATTGTGATATTTTTATAAAGATGTAAGTACTACTCTAAAAATGTAAATAAAAAAATTTCTAGTAATAAGATTTACCCTAATTATTTTCATTATTTAACTAGAGAATAAAATTTGCAGTGTTATGATAAAATAACAAATATTTTATTAAATGTTTAAGATATCTTCCATAATCTTTTAAGAAATCCTTTTATGTATTTACAATTCATAGTCATCTGGATGATAGAGTTCACTTATTAATCTATAAATATAAGATGGTGTATTTCCTCCTCTGTAAAGAAGAAACAATTCATTATAAGTGTGTTTGATATATGAAAATTTGTTTGATTTTTATTTTTACAAAAATACTTACGTATTTGAAATAAATAAAGTAACAAGACCAGGTGGTACATAATCAAATGCTGGATTGAATGATGTACACTTTTCTAATAAAGCTGCATTATTTCCATTAACCACTCCATCAAGAGGTGAAACATGCTTGTTAAAAGCAGGTTGTTCATAAGAACACAAATACAATGCAGATAATTTATACAGAGGTAGAAGAACCATAACAGGTACAGAATAATGCTTTGCAGCTTGAGCTACTGTATGTGATCCAGTAAGTGCTCTAAGACCACCATTAGCCATAACTGTATGCGTACCAATAATGACCTTATTCACACGAGACATCATTGCAAAAATTGCTGCATCTGATATTAAGGTAGTTTTAATGTGTGCTTTTGCTAAATTTGTAGCCATTTCGTGACCCTGGAAAAAGTTTTGACATTTAAAAATAAGAACATTCGTAAAACTTCAAAAGTTTTTTAAAGAGCAAATCTAAAAATGATTCATACATCCAGAAATGGAGCACCTTCAGCTATAATAACTTCAAAGGATCGAGATTCCGCTGCTTTTTTGAAAAATTGTTCTACTAATCTAGATCTACCGATTGTCATGACAATTTCATTTGCATGTATATGTTCGGATGCCTGTTCTGCTATGTTTTCTGCACTATAGAACCAAAAATATATATAATTAATATAAAAGGAACACTTACAAGCAAAACTATGTATGATTACTACATAAAAGAACACTGGGAAATCAAAGTTACAAATAATGATGTAATTTATTACCATGTTTCAAGTTCAGCTTCAAATTCACTGATATGTTCCAGTAAAGCTGATTTTAGGGAAGGCACAGCTTGGTTAAAATCAATATCTTTGTCTTCTTCCGATGTAACAATTTTGTGTAATGATTCTTGTGGATCTGTTTCATCTGTTTTATTTTTCAATTCTGAAGAATATTCTTCACGTATAATGTGAAGTATCCTACGAACCATGTTTCCTGTTGATGATTCTATCGGCGCAGCTTCGATTAAATGTTTTCCATTTAATATTACAGTATCCATCAACTCTCTACACATTAATAATAATATATTTATTTATAATTTTTAATTAGGAAACTTTATTTTAACAGATAAGAAAAATACTAACTTTGCTGTACTCCATTCTGTATTTATTATAATTTCCTTTAGAGCTTCAAGTGTAGCCAGCACTATTTCGTAAGTTCCTTTGATACCACTAAATAAAATTAATTTCTTTTATTATTTTTTACATATTGTTATTGAAATGGTTATGTGAACATTTGTTTACAAACTTACCCATAGTTTATACTTTTCGCAAGGTTTGAGACTTTTTCGTGAACTTTACCTTGGGACGAAACCATTTTTACCGCATAACTCGAAATTTACTCTGTTAATATGAATAAAAATAAACTTTTCAATCTGTTTCACGAGAAACAGCAAAGCGAAAGTCAAAGCTGCATCTGTACTCTGTAGGTATATGTATTCCAAACCTCAGATTAGGTTAGAATGTTGAAATAACTTCTACCTAACTTACACTTTGCGCTGTTGCGCATGCATGCTGCAGTCGGTTGTATCAACGAATATAGATGCGTCTTTATATTCTTTGGTTGTATACTTCTTTCACGTGTTTATTTTATTCCAAGACAAAGTTGTGAAAATAATTATAACAAATAAATTGTAAGAATCGTCTAAATCATGGCTCAAATTGGAGACGTTGTAAGTTTTTTGGAAGTTCTTTTTATCACTCATTTTAAATTTGAACAATGGATATTTTTCATATAAAAATGATTAACCTGAAACTTAAGAAAATACTTTTGAAAGCAAATAATAAATATACTTACCTTTTTGTTTTTTAAGATCGAAAAGTGTCTAGAATTATCTAAATATACAGCCTGATTTCAATTTTGTTATTAAACATTTGCAGTAAAAGTTAATATTTGAAATTTTATATAAAAAATTATAATTTAATGATTTAAAATATATTCAAATAAAATTTTTTATAAAAAAATCATTTTTTATTTTTATTCAAGTCAGCAGATCAACTTATTGCTGGATCAAGTGTATTATCAAGACCAGCAGAGGAATTTGAAAATGATGTAAGTTATTTTTATTTTTAATAATTATTTATTATATTTTAAAATACTTTTAATAAATTTTGTAATCAATATTTTTTAGGCAACTATTGAAGCTATGTGGGCAATGAAAGCAATGGAACATGCTGAAATATATTTCAACGTAAGATTTTATCATTTTTTTTTAAATTAAGATTCTTCTCAATATTTGTATTAATTATTGTTGTTTTATAGATTTTATGTTCTGTGGATCCAAAAATTTTAAAATTGACACCTCACGATGATACAATATATAAGACTTTCAGAGAAAGGTTTCCTGATTTCAAAGTAAATGTATTGAATGAAGATGAATTGAAGTCAGAAGAAGGCAAGCATATGTGGAGGCCCTTTTGTGAACAATTTAAAGAAATTGTTGAAGATTATAGTTTTGGAACGTTAATAAGGGGAGATTGTAGTGGTGATTATTCACCAGAGAACAGCATATTGACATCAAGAATTCAATTTTATGCTATTGAATTAGCAAGAAATCGTGAGGGTTTGAATGATCAGATAAGACAGAAGTTTAAGCCAAAAAAACTAGAGAAAGCATCATCATAAATAGCTTTATATGGAATATACTCTATTGTTGATGAAATAAGCATATGTGTTATAAATTTTATATAAATTTAACAAAAAGTTTTTGATATTCTTTATTAATACTTTGTACTAAAATAAATAAAAAATAATAATAATTTATAATTATGGCTCATACTTTTTGTGTTGTAAAAAATACAAATTTCAACATACAATAAGTCATATTTTCATTTTTATTTAAAGTATAATACAAAATAAATAAAAAACTACATTTCTTTATAAAAAAGAGGAAAACAATATTTATTTTACACGTTACATTCTAACTACTTTTTTTTGTTTTTCATTAACTCCAAGGCAATGAGAGGATTAGCAGCCCGAGCTTCATATTTAGATTTGGCAGCACTAGCCCCAGAAGCTGCAGCATCTCTGTTGAATTTTCGTTTTCGTCTACCAATACCAGCCATACTTTTAAGTGATTGTGGTATTATATATTCAGGTACATCTCTCAGATGAGGCTGTAATCTGACAGTATGAAGTGCTTTATCTTGACGAAGAGATTGCAAATCTCTTGGATTGTCTTCAAAGTAACTTTTTAATTTATCACATGTTAGTACTTCTTGCTTGATTTCTTTTAAACGAGCTTCACGAACTGCTATTCGTGTTACAGCCTTCCAAGCATCTCTAGCTCGATATCTGAAAATAATGATGATAAGTAATTAAAAAATTTAGATGAAAAAATGTTGTTTTTATATTTTTGAAAGAGCAGACTAGTAATTTCATATCCTGCTTACCGAAATCCTTCTACTTCATTTAGTTTAAATTGGTAAGTCCTAAACAAGTGTTCTTGTCCATATTCTTTTTTCAAAGTCTCTTCAACTTGTTCCATTAATAATCTTTCTCTGACAGATACAAAACTTAAGGCTGTTCCCTCATTTTTCCCTCTGGCAGTTCTTCCTGCTCTATGTATATATGCATTAACATCAAGAGGAAAATCAAAATTTATAACATTAGAGACAAATTGAAAATCTATGCCACGTGCTACGCCAGATTCTTTATCTTTTCTTCTTTTTCCTTTCTTCTGTTTTACTATGTGAGGCTAAAATAAATGTAATAATGATTTGGGATGTAGTTTTTATAATTAAAATTAAAATAGAAAACTGTTTTGTAGATCATACCTCTTCTAAAGCTTTTTCATCTGAAGCTATGATTATGTCATAAGTTCCACTGTTAAATTGTGTAACTGCTCTACACCTTGAACTTGCAGGCAGTTCAGAATTCAGAACGCATGTTGGAATACCAAATTGTTCAAGAAACAATTTTAATTTGTAACAACGATCTACAGTATTAACAAATATGATACACTTCCCTCTGAAAAATATTAACAAATCAGAATAAACGATTTTTTTTTACAATTCATATTTAAATTATGAAAATATATTAATTATATTTTTTAATTAATTATTGATTTTTACCTTATCAAATATAACTTCAATAATGCATATAAAATAGCAGCTTTATCATTTTCTTCTGCTGCTAAAGTATAATGTGCTAATTGTGACGGAGGGGCTAGTGGTGGTTCCTCTAGTTTTAATACTGCTGGATTATGTAAAACTAATTTCTTTAAAGAAAGCACATCTTCAGATAATGTTGCAGAAGCTAAAACCGCTTGGTAAATGGTTGGAAAATAATTTAATAACGATTTGATTTCATCTTCATAACCAAAAGAAAATATCTGAAAACATAAAATTAATAATAATAAATGTATTATTTTTAAATTTGTAATAATTGCTCCTTTAAAAAATACTCACTAAATCGGCCTCATCAATTATTAAAGTTTCCAAACTTTTTTTAAGACTTAAATTTTTTGCCTTTACATGCTGTAAAACTCTAGCTGGAGTAGATACCAAAATATCTGGTTTTTCAGCTAAAAGAGGCTTCTGAATTGAGAGCTCTTCTTGAGGACTAATATCTAAACACTTAACTTCTCTACTGCATTTTGTTGTTAGATTAACAAATACGGTATGAATTTGTCTGCAAAGTTCTTTGCTGGGAGCCAATACCAAGGCGGTTGTTTGTTGATGCTGTTGCGTCTCCTTATTAGCTAAGACTTTTTGCACTAGAGGTACTGCAAATGCTCCAGTTTTCCCAGAGCCAGTTCTTGCTCTTACAAGAACATCTTTTCCATCTAATATCAGAGGAATTGTCTTTTCTTGGATTAGAGTTGGTTCCAGCCATCCTAATTTTGCAATTGCCTGTTATAAACATAAAAAATAATATTATAAATAAAAAGTATGGCGATATTTTAAAACTACCGTTGATGGCGTAATTATTATTATCAAAATAATTACCAAAGCAAGATTGTTTTGATAAACTTAACCTCAACACTAAAAATTAAAAAACATTAAAAATACTTTGTACCTTTAATATTCTATCGTCTAATCCAAGTTCATGAAATTGTGTAACTTTTTCTTCTGCCTCTTCTTCCGTAATTTCTTCTGGCTGATTATTTGACGTCATTTTTTAAATTCATATAGGTTAAAACTCTCAAGTTAGATTCACTGATCCACCGATCCACGTGTTTATCAGGATTCTTCTTCTTTCCTTCTTTGCGGCGCTGCCGCGCTGGTGCACGCAAGTCACATATATTGCGATATATTTCTGACAGGAATACATATCATTTATCAACAGACGGTGCGCATGATGGCGGTAAATTTATCAGGCCTGCAGAGGCGCTTTCCAAATGTCATACTCGTCGTAACTCTAATGATACAGAGAGTATCTACTGGTATCTACTTTATCGGTAGTCTGTATTATAATTATTATGATGCTTCGATCGAAATACAATATTTGAAATAAAAAACAACCGATAGATTATAAAGGTTTTCAATTGAAAAAATGTGTAAAGTTATTGGAAAATTTTTATTTCCATTATATAAATATATGCTTAAAAATTATATAACATTATAAAATATTTAATTATCACCCATAAATCTTAATTTATGTAGTTATGATAATTACTAAGCCATGATATATAATATATAAAAAATTGTATCACATAACAAAAAGAAATGCATTATAAGTCATTGGTTGCAGTAGAATTAGTCTGATCGTTTGACATCCAATTTCCCAATTGTTCCCATGTATTAGCAATGGATAAATTAAGATCCATAAAATTTGAATTTGTTGAATCATTCATTTGAAGCATTGCCCAATTATAGTTATGGCGACTGTCAATATTGTTGCTTTTAAACAACTGAAAAAATGTGAGATCCATAAATAATTTCATGCGACTTGCTACATTAATTATTTTCTTGTTAAGTTCCATATAAATAGTTTCAACTTCGTCCTTTAAACTCATCATACGTTCAAATGTTTCAGGTGCCAATGCTACATGAGTTTCAGCTAAATCACAAAACTGAATACAACATCTATTAAACAAAAATTGAGTTTCTGCTCGAATTCGACTGTTATCAAAAATATCTTCTTCAACACCATTGTCCATGTACTCTATAATAGTGGATTCATGTCTCACTATAGTGTCCCAAGTCTTTTTGCTAAATTGAATAGACCAACTATTTTTTAAATCATGTAACCTAAACACACATTTGAGATTTGGTATGCCTGAACTAGCAATTCCAATGATTAGACGTTTTGTTCCACAATTATTTAAAAAGAATTCTTGGCCACCTAATGAAAAAATAGAATTGAAATTTTGCATTTGCTGTGCCAATATTCCAGGTATATTATTAATTGACAAATTGGCAGGTGCTTCATTAGTCACTTGTTGTAAATTTTCAATGTTACGGCTTTGTTCAACTATTACTACACTGTCCTGTGATTTTTCTGCATTACCAACATCATTATTTTCATTTGCCTCTAATACAGCTTGCACAGGATTCACTTCATCTATTATTGCAATGGAAGTCTCCATGATCACTTTTCTAAAATAAAAATTAAGAAATAAGAAATGGTCAAAAAAGTTTTTTACTAAAATTTATTCTTAATATTTAAAAATATTTAAACATATACATTGGTGATTACAATATCTCTTATATAGAATACTTATGATAGATCATCATATTATTTAATTAAAAACATATTGGAAAACTGTCGGAAAAATAACCTCAAAAATTACCTTCAAAACTATAACAATTCCTGCAAATAAGAAGATGGTTTCTTGTTAATTACATTTTTAATAATTTTTCAAATTGTTTTATACATTTTTTCCACTTTTTATCCAATATGTATTAGATATACATAGGATTCTTCTGTTTACGTGGTTCAAGTATCACATAGTCTCATCCGACGCATGACAGCATATGACAGCACGACTGACATTTTTGTATGTATACAAAGCAATACTCCTTTTGTCTCTTGTTCATACAGGATTCCGGGTTTCGGCCGCCATCACAGCCGTATGGCCGTATCGCCGTATGCCACGAGGCACGAGGACGAAAGAGAGAGAGAGAGAGAAAGTATAGTTATATGGGTGCAAAATTTTCCATCGTAATTAGTCTCACCAAGCTGGATTTTGTCGAAATAACTGATAAAAATATAATTTATGATAGAAAGAAATTATTTTTTTTTAAATTAATAAAAAAATTTCAAAGTTAAATTTCCAATAATTAATAACAAGTTTTAAATTAAACAAAAATAATAAGTCTTAAAAATTTTATTTTTTCATTGCAAAATAAGAAGCAGTAAATAGGGAAAGTACAAAATCGTTAAACATTTAAGAATTATTATTGTATTGTATAAAAGAAATAGATTATATTAAAAAGTTGTAAATCCAAGCAAATTTCGAGAATTTTTGACCGGCTTTCCTTTTTCACTATGACAAAATATTCTTATTGAACTTTCTACAGCTCAAAAATTATGATCTACTTATACATCTATGAGAAGAAAAATGGCATTACTATTGAAATACTTGGTATTTAATAATTATATTGTTTGCTAACAAAGTGGTTAATATTATGTCTCAAAACGTAAATTATACAATAATAATATAGTGTGTCGCACTTTTCAATTGCAGTAGGTTAAATTAATACAGGTCAAACAAGGATTTATTAGAAGAAAAAGAAAATGATCATATATATATATAAGATAAATTCGACAAATATTTATTAGCAAAAATAAAAATACAAATATTTTGCGCACTCGATATAAACCAATATGCGATCGTCGATAAGTTCCAACAACATTATAATGCTCATGCGACAATATTGTTATTTAGTTCTTTGAAAAAAATTAATAAGCCATTTTCTCCATCGTTACTTCCCTTCAAACGGACGGATGCACGTGTACGAAAGTTTAGTAACGATTCGTAAATCTTCTTCGTAAGGCACTTTTATCTCTCCTCGACGCAACGCACAAAGGATTATAAATTCGTAATACGTTCATTTTTTTTATTTTGACATGGTTCGTCATTGGGCGCGTGTACATGGGTTATATTATAATATATGTATTCATATATTACTCGACGATCACAATTTTGTAATAACATTATTATATATATTTATATAATAGAAACTTATTGTGCACATCATGAACACGGACATATTATCTAAGGAAGTTAAAAAATATATACGCAGCGTTTCGATGGGTACGTCGAACACTTACACAATATCATGGGAACCAACGTTAATTCGCGTATAATAAGCGCGCGAATTCTTCGCGTCATTATGTATGCGCGTGCGAACACGTGTTTTTTTCCGCACAATCACAAATTTCTGCTTCCTAGAAGCGATTATACGCTAAAAACAAAAACGAATAATCAACCGAGATATGACAATTGCAGGTCGAGGCAACTATTCTCTCGACCCAGAGAGTATGAAAATAAAAGCCGGCATTTCGGGATCGAGACAATTGTTGCCCTCGTGTTAATCTATACATACATAACATTGGGGAAACCAGTATATATAGTGTGGGATAGTAGAGGTATGAATCAATGGTTTCGCGTTACGTTCTACATCGTTAGTATATTTATACAAATTATACAAAGTTAAGAGATGCGGTTATTTTGTGCGCGAATAATTTTCTTCTTTTTATACGTTTTCTAAAATAAACATCGCATATTTCCATATAGAATAAATTATTAAATAATATTATCTTGCATAATGCCGCGGCGTTTCTTCCTATATTTTTCTTTTCGCTAATTAAACGCAAACAAAAACACAAGAACAAAAGTGCAGCCGAAAAATACTAATATAATAAAAGATGTAATAATAATAGTGACATCATCATCGTTTCACGCAGAAATGTTCCATTGACATCTCGACTCTCTCTATCTCTCTACCTCTATATTAGTACGATGACGCGATATGGTTCCAAAACAAAACTATTTGCACTTGTCTCGCCTCTATAGTCTAATGGACTAATGCGATATCGCGCAATTATACAATAAATCTACATATATATCTATAAACCTGTCTTTCTCTTCGCGTCGTTATACAGACGGTCAACACGTGTACCTTTAAACTGTCATCTTTTTGTCATGCCAATATATTGTCCGTTCCTATATATATAACATCGATGAGATTTCTCATAGTGTATACGCGTTGTTTCTTCTCAACGGACTAGTTTCCACAACGCTTCGCACAATATACAAGTCAACGATATTTACAATGATATATATTTTCTCACTCGAGTCTTCGGTTAGTTATACATGTATATATAAAAATCGTTAAAAGCTACAACGATGCCGGTTGCGCGTATTTTCACATTGTTTCTTTTCTTTTTTTTTTTTTTTATTTATTTAACTTCTTTTTGTTTCTGCGAACGATTTTTCAACGATTTCAGGTTTCAGTCTTACGTTCGTTGTTCGATTGCCATCCGCACGCTCATTCACACATCGGACAATTGCGCTACTTATATGTCTGTATTAATATCGCTGGTCAATATAGTGTCACAAAAGACTTGCGGGTAGTCGTTACGCGCTCTCGTTAATAAAAAATAAAAGATCATTGATCGTTTCGTTTTTACGTTATTTAGTTACAAATTTCTATATCATCACGAGACATCTTACGTAGGGGATTCACAACAGCTTTTATTCCTCGTTACGACATTTCGCATTGTATATACGAGGTGTCACGAAACACTGCTTATTTTTTTCTCACAATTAAACTGTAGTCCTTGAGAATTACGAGAATTTTAAATTCAACTTAACGTCTTATGAATAATTGAAAAAAATCACTCCAACATTCTCGAAGTGTAGACACGAGAGTTATTTTTTTAACTATTTACGAAAATATTGACATTGTTGAGAATGCACTGACCCTTTAAGTACAAAAATATATTCTTCGAAAAGTGGAAAATTACTTCCTCTACTTTAATCTTGGGAACAATTGTCAAATTTTTATGCTAAAGTCAACTGTCCAACGATTAAAAAAAAAAAATAAAACCAGTGAATAAAAAATTCCCAAAAAATAAACTCTTATCCTTACTTCAATTACACCCACCATAGACACCATATTTGACAACTTAACTTCAGCAACAAAATAGCTTTTATTATTCTGTTAAAATAAACACACAGCACCGCCGACAACTATCCACTTCCACCTACACCTCGTTTCTACATACATCCTTCAACACACAATTGCAATCGAACTCTTCAACTCTCCGTAATCACACTTCACGTGTAGTTGCTGCTAGTGCTGGCAGGTGAGACACTCATTGCTGAGTTCGTTGAACCGTTTTTCCAGCCGCAAGTGGTTTAAAAATCGGTCCTTCTTCGAGCGCGAGAAATGACCTCGACCAACGGTTAATCGGAACGCTGTCATCTCCTCGGCGGAGACACCCAGGTGCTGCTTTGCACTCATCTCGTCGTTGCTCACGTTCGCACTGACCCTCAGCTCGGTCTCCGAGTCTGAGCCTGCGGATAGAAGATGCGTATATTATAATTCGTGTATAGGGATTTATTCATTGACGTATTCTTTAAGGAATAATAACTTTGAATGTGTTATAATTAAATACTTTGTTTTAATTAAAGTGACAAATTAATAATAATATTTCCTATATGTATTTGATAAAACAACTGCTTATTTAGAAGAAATAGCTGAGATTATAGATGTACATCTCGACGAGTCACGATGCACGTAATTCATTAGGCAAAAAATTAATAATTAAAGGATTATCTTACTTTTTCCACCCAATAATTAAACCCCAAAACAAAGATAAAAACCTTCATCATACACTCACCAGAATTCGAAACGGAATCAGACGAGCAGCCAGACGACGAGCTCGGCTCCCATCCGCGCATTTGTCGTCGTCTTCTGAGCGGACTGGGCGATGATCCTACGACCCCTGAACTCTTGCTTCTACCCTGAACACCAAGGGCTGCATCAAAGCTAGATGGTCTGCTTCCTAGACGAATCTGAGCTCTACGTCGACGACGACTTTCCTTATGATGTGGGTACGCGTAAGAGGCCAGGTCGATTTTCGTTCTGTAAAGAAGTAAAAAATAAATTAGGGTATATGTAATGTATATATACAACGATGTATAACGAAGCTATGCACATTCCAACAAGTGAATAACTACTTGATGCGACGAATTAACGATTTTAATGAATTAGGAGGAATTAAGAGTAATTTATATATGGAGACATGGTCGTACTACATCCGGATGATTTTGGACGCTCGGGAGTTCGACCCGCTAATTGAGATATATATGCGGTTGCAACAGACAGTGACGCATCGTCGTATATACGTTGCGTATTGTTTTTTTTCCTCTAGTTATGATTGTTTATTCACGTTGATATTGACGTTAAAGTATTCACTATATTATATGAACAGTGCTGTTTTTTTTTAAAGAAAACAAAATTATATTATAGAATTCAGCATGTTAAATTATAGAAATATTATGCATGAGAAAACGCGTAATTTAGCGAGTTACATTAAAATGTTTGCAGAGGAACAATTCTTTGAAATCTTATTATTATATATATACATTTGTCGAACAAGGAAACGAAACGCGCGGGTAAAAAGAATCGAATTCGATGTAAATGCTAATTTAAAGAGTCAGCATTGGTTTAAACTCGATATACGCACGGATATATAAATTATTTAAATATACACTGACGTCTGTTAAAATGACGACAGTAGCAAATTAGAATGTCACCGGCATATTATATATACACACATGCGTTATCGGGATTGGAATGCAAAAACAGTACTTATATATATATATATATATAAAAGAAGTAATAAAGAAAAGATCATTTTCTATTACACAGATGCATTCTTTTAAATTTCTATTACACGTCTCAACACATAATCACCGTGACCACGACTAACCTCGTTGCCCACATCCCTAAAATACCCTCTTATAAATCACATCTCTTCTCTTCTCTTTATATATATATACTCACTTGGACGGTAGAGGCAGACTAGCAGACTTGGCTGCGATAAGTAGCGGCCGCTCAGACGCGCCGATTAGCAACGCAGGTTCAGGCGACGCCGATCTTCTCGATGTGTTCCTCAGTGCTGAAGCTTCGTCTTGTGTACGTGGCGACGAGGATGATGAAGAAAAAGATGATGACGATGATGCCGAGGAAGAAGAAGTGGAAGATGCTGTTGTGGACGCTGCCGTTGCAGAAATGACAATAGGCTCCGGTTGAGATTTTGGTGGAGGTTCTGCTGTTGCTGTGCACTCCGACTCGATGCTACTGTAATGAGAAGAAAAGTCGAGTGTGGATTAGTTGGTTTCCTATGGTTTAATGTAGTGTCTTTTTATAGATAAAGGTATATATAAATGTGTATGGGTTATTGGAAATTGGTAATTTTATCAAAAGCTATAATGTAATACAAAAAAGTGGTTGGAATTTAATGCGATTCTTTGATCCTAAAAGAATCGAGTTATTTGTAAAATACACTATAAAAATTTATACTCTCAAGTTGTACCATAAAAGTTTTATATATATATTTATGAAATTCACCAACACGCGACCCATAAAGAAACAGCAGACAAACGTCTAATATCAACCTATACCCAATTCTCACTGCTATAAAGAAACCTCACATGACGACGATGTCTCCAGACCTAATTAACCCGACATTCCAACAGCCTCCGCGACCTGAATTAACCGAAAGCGCCACGAGACGTCCCAGCCCATTTGTGAGCTAGTTACACACACATTTATAGTTCATATACTCCCCCGCGAGCAAGAGATAGAGAGTAAAGTTCTATTAGCGCCGATCGCCGCTCTATTAATATTGAATCACTCGAAGGGGGGAAGGAACCGCGACAATGTGAAGCTGGATTATATCGTAGAGGTATGTCGAGTGCTATAGTGTACTTATAGGTTGTTGTAGATGATTTACTTAAGAATGCGAGGAGGAAATTTGAATATATTTAGCATGTGAACTGGAATTATCAATTTGACGAAAGGAAATATAATTTACGTTGAAAGTTTAAAATAGATAATAGGAGTTGTGTGTATATTGAAACAATTGGTATATTTAATTTTAAATGCCGAAACTAATCATCGCCGTTATACAATAACAATTGGCAGTACCACTCGATGGTTAATTTTACGTGCACTTTAAAATTAAACGTTTATAAGTAGTTTAACAATTGCGAGTGTGTTAACATACACACTGTTCTCGGTTTCCGGGTAATGCATCAGATCCTAATTATAAGTTCTTAAAACAGAGGATCAGCTTTAAAATAGTATAAACTAATCTAAAATTATATTCATCACAATAAGCTGCTATTATTTCTCCTATACGATAACAGGATGTAAATGTCTTTGCATAAACGTTTCGATGATTCTCCAAGGTGTACAATCGTATGCGATGTTAAAAGTCGAAACTTGCATCGCTTTTCGTTTACGTAAACAATGATCAAGCTGTTTGTCGTGAGTGCATGATACACACTTCAAAGTTTATAATCAATTCTCTAGGTTAAGCCGTAACTTAGCTACCTTGTACACACTTCTCTCTGTAGATGATCGAAGGAAAACTTTAGTGTTACAATCGATTCGTTAATGATAATACTGATAATTCATATATATATATTTATAGAAATGACCGCGGATTTAGATAACAAATTCGTTTATATACATCTGAAGTGCATATATAGAAAGTACATGTATATATGTACAACGTAGTATTTGGTAGGAAGTACACAAGTACACCAGATTATCAGAAATGGAGTTTTCTTTATCGATCTATACTATAGTTATTTCAAAAAAATTATTATAAACCCAACATATTCCATTTTCAACCAATTCCCCACATTAAAAAATCTTTTGTCTTCGCACCAAACTACATCACAATAACACACCTGCATTCGCTACATTTCCTTCTTACCAACTGCAAGCTTATTACAATCGTTAAAAATACTCTGTTATCCCAACCTCGTATACGCCAAATCCAGAGGTCGGAGGTCACGTGCATTATTATATTCTTAAAAAAAAATCCATGTACATATACGCACACGTCGCGGAAACGTTGTATACTTCTATATATACAGTAACCCGTAAATGGTGATACGCGAGGTCTCGGTCGTCGGCCTTACAGGGCTACTCTGAGGTAACGACCTCGAATCTTCTTCGGTGGATTTTTTGAAAAACAAAGAAAAGAAAATACGTAGCTGAGGTTAGGTCGCAGAGGTTCTCGTATTTTTTTTTTATGTTTACTTGATGAGTAGTAATGATGGATGGTTTAGTTCGGTTTTATGTGGGTTATTGATAATTTTATACCAGGGTACTGTGATTTTAAGAAACAAATAAGCATGTAGCAGCTCGGTTTAAAATTCATTTTACATTCTTTGCTCGCCTTGATTTACAAGGTAAACAGAAAACACGAAAATATAACGTATATATACGCTGTTGGAGCTATAATTACATGTAGTTCCAAAACATAAAGGTACAATAATTCTTCACGAAAATGTTGACTCGAAAAACTATATTTCTCCCTCCATCTTATTTTCTTTTTCTATATTATAAACATAATTGGAAATAAATACATCTTGGATAAACATTGAAACTATCGTTACCATCACGCCAGATTACTTCAGATATATATATATATATATAAGGATTGACGATTGCGCAACGAAGTGACATAAAATTGATCGGAATTGTTTCGTTATACCAATAGTGACTGATCCCAAGATAAGATATACATATCGCTTGTATCTAATCACAAAAGAGGATCGCCAGAGTCCATTATCGCTATTGGTAAGTTCCTCGAAAATTAAATGTTATTCTACACGTAATAAAAGACTTAAAATTCCTTTTGAAATCCGCTAATTAAATTGGAGATAACAAGTGTTGGTACCGCAGATTTCGTTGTCCAATTTCTTTGCCCTATCGACAGCATGAGTTTCCTCCTACCTTTTGTTGGCTAGTATATATAAACTTCTAAAGACCGTATTATATACATAAAACGTTTGTACGCATACGATGACGATGGCTTTCGCAAGTGCCGGCGGTGACGAGTGTACGTGCACTTGTTTTCCCGATTAACCATTCGAGCCTCGAACGCAGGTTTCTCAACGCTATATGGAAGCAAGTCTAAGGAGGACGACCGACGCGCGTGTTGAGGAAATCATGCAAATTGTTACGATTGTCAATGAACAAGCGGACACGAGTTTTTTTTTACGATTGTTGCGGTTGGTTCTTAGAAGTGTTGAGGAAAGGGAAAAAGGTTCGGGAATTATTTTAAGCGCTGTGCTGTTTTTTTTTTT